>JAAAKG020194431.1:0-24267 GCA_010014905.2 Druon quercuslanigerum
GATGCTAATTTTTTATTAAAAACTAAAATAATTGGTTAAATAGTCATACTTTTTATAGAAAATTCTACTGTTTTGTTGAAATTTTAACAATTTTTTAGAAAATTTAGTTTTTGTTTAAAATGTATATTTTATTGTTGAAAAATGAACTGAAATATTTTCTGGGTAAAAATTGAACTTTAAAAAAAAAATGGTCTTTTTTTATTAAAAATCCGTCTGTTTTACTATAAAATTCGATTAAAAATTCATTTTTTCTGGTAGAAACTTATTTTTTGTAAATTCATATTTTGATCTGGAAAAGTAACTTAACTCCTTTTTAACAGAAAATTTAGCTATTGTTAATTGGAAATTTTTTTTATTTAAAAACTTCATGTGTTTTAGTAGAAATTTAATTTTTTGTAAATTAAAACACTAATTTTTAATTGAAATTTATTCGTCTTTCATAAACTGAATAATTAGTATTTTGGTTTCAAATTTATAATTTTTAAATATATTCATTTATTAAAAACAAAAAATGTCTTTTCTACAATAAAATATGACTTGTCAACAAAATACTTAAATTTTTCACAAAATAATTTACTTTTGAACATAATAGTTCAATTTTCAACCTGAAAAGATAAATTGCCAACCAAAAGGTTTTACAGTCAATATTTCAATCCAAAAAGATGAAATTTATAAAGAACAAAAGATTTTAAAATAAAAGAGAAATTTTGAAAAAATAAGAATTTTTGTACTCAAAAAAGAAATTAAGGTTTATCAAATCAAAATATGATTTTTGAGCAAAAATATTAATTTTACAGGAAACTGATGCATTTTTATCTAAAAGCCTGAAATTCGCAACCAAAAAATAATTATTATTTTATTTTCACTAAAAAAGGAGAATTATCAACTAAAAATATCAATCCTAAAAAAATGAAAAAGTTACATTTTAACAATTTAGTTTAACTCTTATCCAAGTAATGTAATTGTCAAGAAAAAAAGATTAATTTTTTAAAAAATAGTTGAACTTTCAACCAAAGAGATGAAATTTTTATTTTTACCCAAAAAGTTGCATTTTTCATTAAAAAAATTATATTTGAATTTTATGCTAGAAAAGATTTCAATCGACTTTTTACGATCAAAATATCAATTTTTAAGCAAAAAATAAGTTTCAACGAAAAAATTGAATTTTTATTTCAAAAAGATGGATTTAAAACAAAAAAAGGACTTTTTAACAAAAATGTTGATTTTTCTACTAAATGATGAATTTTTATGAAAAAGAATTTTTTTAAATATAGTTGCATTATTGTCCAAAAAAGATTCGAACTATCTTTTCAGGATAAAAAAAATTAATTTTTTACAAAAAATGAATTTTCAATTCTAAAAGACGAATTTTTTTTAACAAAAAATGATGAAAATGGAACATAATAGTTAAATTGCCTATTAAATAGTTGCATTTATAATTTTATCGAAGAAAGATTAAATTTGTACTTACACAGCAAAATATGAATTTTAAACAAAATGTACAATTAGTTTAAATTAGTTAAGTTTTCAACAAAATAGTTAAATTGTCAACTAAACATTTGCATTTTTATTAAATGCAAACACAATTTCTCCAGAAACAGCAGAATTTTTAATTGAAAAAAAAATACAAAAAAAAATAGTGAATTTTCACTAAAAAAAATAGATTTCAATTCTTTTTTCAACGCCAAAATATAAATTTTAAACAGAAAGTCTGAATTTTTTAAACGACTTAATTTTAAGAAAAATTAAAACTTTTCAACAAAGTGTGATTTTTGCTAAATCAATCAAAATCAAAAAGAAAAATTTTCAAAAAAAGTTTTTCCTGATAAAATAAGCCATAATTTATCAAAACTAAACTTTTCTTTATCGGCAACAAGCGACAGTAAAAAACATTATTGATAAAAAATTGATTTTTAAATAATTTTTTATATAGGTCTTAAAACTTTGTTACAAAAAATATTTTTTTATAATTCAGTGTACGTAACCGATAATGTTTTAAAGTCACAACTACCGAAATTCTCTAATTATCTTGTTTTTTTTTGTAATTTATTATAAAATAAATTTAAATTCAATTAAATATCAAATAATAATTCTGTAATTCTGTAATCAGTAAAATTTTTCTAGAAGTGAAACATAATTTTATTTTTATTTCCACCGTTGAAAATAGATTTGTTTATTATAAAACATTAAAATAAAATTATTCCGAAATAATACTTTAAAAATTGAAAAATTGTTATCAAGAGTTTCTTATGCTCAATCTCTTTTTAAATAAATACTAAAACTAGAATTTAACTTGTCCAAATTCATTCATTTTCATTTTAATTACAAAAAAAACTTTTCAAAGGAAAAATGGAAAATTTAGCCTTAAAAATACAAAAATTCAGAAATCTGAAATTTTGACCATTTGCAATAAAAAAAAATTATATAATTTCTGTGTCATAAGTTTCAGATAATTTAATTTTTACCCTCTTTTATTTTTTCCAAAACAGCTTTCAACTTTTTAATCTAATTAGTTTAATTTTTATTAGTTAATTTAAAATTTCTATTCATTCTATAAATTTTTTAGTTTGATAGTTTTCAATTTATAATGTTTCATTTTTTCGAATCTTCAGCTCAAAATCGGACAAATAGAAGATATTAAAGTGAAAATTAAATTTTTTTAAATACAAAATAAGATCGCTGGATACAACTTTAATGGTTTAAATTTTACAATCTTAAGACTTTTAATTTTTAAATTTGTTTTTCTTAGTTGAGTTTGATATATTCAATATTTTGGAATATTTTCAAAGAAGAAATGACTGAGATTTTTTTTCTTGATTTGCCATTGTTTTAAATTTATGTTTTTGGTATTTGATTCAAAATTTTGTATTAAAAATCATTTAAAGTTAAAATTGTGCAACTATCAAATCTTTGTGTATAACCTGTTCAGGATTTTAAGAAATTGAAAAAAACAGAAAATGGAATTTCTTATTATTAGCCTTTAAAATTTAATTATTTTAAAAATAACTTAAAAATTAAAAGTAATTTTTAATGAGCAACAATAACAATAAAAATATTCTAGTAAAAAACGTCACAATTTAGAATATTTATACCTAAATTGTGAAATTTAAAAATATATATTTTTCAACTTAAGTTTAAAAAAAGAATTTAGTTTCAAATCCTAAAAAATTAAACTATTTTAGAATTGCGCATCAAAAACTTTTATTTTCAATTCACATTATTTATTTTTAAAAGTTTAATTAATCTTCAAACTTTATAAATTATAGTCTTTCTGATTGGAAACTTTAAAAAGGAATGAATTTAAGCTAAAATCGTTAGGAAATAAAAAATGATAAACTTTGTTTAAATTTAAAGCTCTCTTAAATCAGGAGCACGGAATTAAGAAATTGGAAGATTTAAAAAATAAATAATAATTTTACCTGATGTGTTAAATATTGAAGGATTAAATATTTATTTTTATTTTAGAGTTCGAGAATTTCCAATTTTTCCCTTTTATAGGATTCAAATTTACAATTAAAGTTGAAACCTTTGAATTTTTAAAATTACAATCAATAGTTTTAAGCTTCATAATTTTAAAAAGGTTACAAATTATTTAAAACAATTGAAATTTTAAAGGGTGTGCAGAAATATTTACATTTTAAAGGTTTTCCATTTAAAATTATTTTATTTTTAACTTTTTTGAGAAATAAATTAATTTCAAATATTTACATTTAATTTTGTTTATTTTAAACATTGAAAATAAATATTTATTTACTTTTTGATCTTAGAGCAATTTATCTGATGAATTTTAATGTTAAACATCCCCCAGCGATTATTAAATTTGGTTTTCAGTTTTAAGTTTTCAAATTTTAATCATTTTAAATTAAAAAATATTTAAATAACGTCCAATAATTAACGTCAAACAAAGTCAAAAAAAGAACGATAAAATTTGGACAATCACCATAAAATATTCCCATTGCAATCTGAAGAACAAAATTCCTTTTTTCCCTAAAAAGAAAAGAAAAAGAACTTCTTTTTTTGGATAAAAACAAAAAAGACGAAAAATTTTCTTTTCTCTTTGATTTTAATTTGATTTTATTCTCATTTAAATTTCTTTAATTTTAAAATCTTAAAAGCCTCTTGGAATCAAAAAATTTCTCTCATTATAAATTGTCAAATTGTTTATATTTTAACCTTATTTGTTTAAATTAGATATTTATAAAAAAGAATATATTAGAGCAAACTTAACCTGATGGAAGAGCCTCTAATGAATATTTAAACTGCTTCGAAATATTTCTTCCTCAGGTCATTAAAAGTCAAAACTTTGTAATTGAAACGAGAGCAAGAAGGGTAAAAATTCAATTTGAATAAAAGATCAATAATTCTTGCTAATGTGCTTTCTACGAGCAAAGAAAATAAGAAGAAAGGGATGAAAAAAGCATTTCCGGTAGACTATCTACTTTTCCTGATAATTAAAATCATTTTTTCAAGAACTGTTGCTTTATTTATTTATTTATTTAGCATCAAAAATCTTCACAGGTATAATGGACGCATGGATATTTTAATTAAAAAAAAGTTCACAAGATATCTTTCATGATCCAGCATTTGTGGTTGAACGCATACAAACGAAACGAGTATGCAAATGGAATAGCTATCCTGGTCTTCCAGAATCACCCTGGAGGATCAAAATATTACGTTGAAAAAGAAAAATTCATACCGAGGGGATTTCCAGATGCCTTGTCAGAATTACAGCAATCTATCGATAAAACCGTGCTTTAAAAAAAATAAGAATAGATCTAATTCAAGAGATTTTTTACAATTAAAAATTATACTTTTAATATCGGTGTCCAGCAGAAATATGAACGTGTCGAGCAATTTAAGGATCGAGATAATTTGTCCTGAATTTTATTTTGACTCAATTTCTCGAATATTCGGAATTCCTGAAATTGCTTGAACTTTTTAAAGTCCTTGCACCACTTCTGTTTAGTAGAATGGCTCAACTGATTCGGGAGAACCATTACCCCGAACAGACCATAACGTTTGTTCAACAGTAGAGTCGAGCCGTTGTGCACCCGCGGCGCTTGTGGCACTGTACCACGCTTGCGCAGCTTAAGAAAATATATCACCCGGATTTTGGAGTGGCTGGTCTCCGTATGTTCGGGGTAACCAGTGCCCCGAATCTGGAGCGGATGTCACACTAAACAGAAGTTCAGAGACTCTGTCACAAGTAGCGTGACGGTTTCACATAAATTATCTCCGTGTGAACATTCAAAATTTCTGAAATTTCTGTAAATGCTCTAAAGTTCATTAAATTATCTAAATTTTCTGAAAATCCTTTACTATCCAGAATTCCTTAAACATTTTAAGTTTTCTGAATTCTTAGAATTTATGAAAACCTTTGAATTCTTAGAATTCAGAAAGTTCGTAAAGTTTGAGGATTTTAGAGATTTGAAGGAATTCTAAGATTTTTAAGTATCAAGCGAATTCAGTGAATTCCAAATATTTAAGAAGTTTAAAAATTACATGGCATGCCAGGTATTCAAGGAAATCTATAATTTCATGGAATTCCAAGAATATTAAAAAAATTCAAGAAGTTCGGAATATTCCAGGATTTATGGGAAATCAGAATCAAATTAATTTCTTGAATATATACAATTTTTTGAATTCTTTGAATTTATAAAAACCTCGGAATTCTTAGAGTTCTCTAAAACCGTCAAATATTCTAGATTCCCTGAATTCCTTAAATAGTCTGAATTTCTTAATGGTCTAGAATTCTGTGAACCCTCTAAATAATAATACAATGCTCTGACTTCATAAACTCTAAATTCCTTGAATTCTCTGAAACCCTTCGTTTCTTTGAATTTGAATTTGAAAAAAATTTGAAAAAGAAATTTCTTTTGAATTTATTCATGAATTCCTCAAATATTCTGAATTCCAGAAATTTCTTAAATTCTCTGCATTTCTATGAATTTAATAAACTCCCTGAATGCTAAAAAATCTCTGAAATTCTCTGAAATTCTTGAATGCTCTAAAATCCACTAAAATCTCGAACTTCTTCAAATTTTCTAAATTTATAGAAATTCTTTGAATATTTTGAATTCCTTAAAATCCTTGATTTCGCTTACTGCTCTCATATCCCTCAATCACTTGAATCAATTGACTATTTTGAATTCTTTGAATATTTGAAACTCCCTGAATTCTTCGGAATTTTGAAGTCCTAAATTTTCTTGAACATTTTGAATAATCTGAAATCTTTAAATCCTCTAAATTCCAAAAATTTTCTAAGTCCCTGCAATTCTTGATTTTCCTAAATATTTGGAATTCGCCGAATTCCTTGAACAATTGAAATTTCCTAAATTCTTCAAATATTCGAATTTCTCTGAATTTCTCGAATATACAGAATGTTCTAAATTCATTAAATAAACTAAATTAATTGTATTTATTAAACACACAAAATAAATTAAATATTTTGAATTTCACAACATTTCTAAATTCCTTCAATTTTGTGAAATCCTTTCTTTCTTTGAATTCCCTTAAATCCTCAAACCTTTTGAATTTCATTAATTCCTAATTTTTTAAATTAGTCTTTGAATATTCTTAATTCCCTAAAGTCTCTCAATTCTCTAAAATCTTTTATTTCTCTGAATTCCCTAAAAATCTTGAACATTTTGAATTCGATGAATTATTTAAAAAAATTTAATTAGTCATATAATATTCTTAATTCCTTGAATTCCATGAAATCATAGATTTACTCGAATACCTTGCATTTCCTGAAATCCTGGAATTTCTTGAACATTTGGAATTCTCTGAATTTGCTGCCTACTTGAAAAGCTGAGAATTCTTTGAAATTTATAAAATCCTAAAATTCTACTAACTTTCTGAATTAATACAATTCCCTGAATTTTTAAACATTTTAAATTACCTTGATTACCTAAGTCCCTTGAATTATCTGAAATATCTAAAATCCTTGAATATAGAGAATTCTTTAATATTCGGAATTCTCTGAATTCTTCGAATTTTTGAAGATCTCCGAATTTCTTGAGTTCTCTGAAACCCTTCAGTATTCTGAATTACCTGAAATCCTAGAATACACTGAAATCTTTGAGTACCCTGAATTTCTTAAATTCCGGGAATCATCTGAATCCGCTGAATTCCTTGAATATTCCTGAATTCTGTGAAATTATTTAAAAAAAAATGAAAAATTAGAGAGTTAGGAGGACGCCTACATTTTTTGAATCTTAACTGGTTCTATACTTTTAATCATGTTTCTTTTAAAATTTTTTTAATATCTACGATGCTGACTGTGATTAAAAATTGTCAAAAAGACGGAGCCACCACCTTCAGTAGAACCACCGACGCCGACGCCTCCGCCAGTAGAACCCACACCTACACCATCGCCAGCACCACCAGAGCCGACGCCAACACCATCACCAGCTCCGACCCCCACCCCTGAACCAAGGGCTGCACCACCGCCTGAACCAACACCCACACCTACGCCTGAACCTCCAGAAGGTACATTTTTGACATAACTGATTTATTTAAACATCGTATCATTTATTTAAATAAAAAATTGCAGTCCCACCAGGAGATGCGGCTCCACCAGCAGAAGGAGAGACACCAGCTGAAGGAGCGCCACCTGCAGACGGAGCGCCACCTGCTGACGGAGCACCACCAGCTGAAGGAGGAGCGCCAGCTGAAGGAGCACCACCAGCTGAAGGAGCACCACCAGCTGAAGGAGCACCAACAGCTGATGGAGCACCTCCAGCCGAAGGAGCACCACCAGCAGAGGGTTAGTCAATAAATAGTAAAATTAATTAATAAATTTAGGTGCACTTGGAAATATTATTAATATCAAAAACTGAATAACTATGGTAATTAATAAAAATATATTTGCAGGTGCACCACCAGCAGAAGGTGCGCCTCCGGCAGAGGGAGCAGCTCCTCCAACGGAAGGAGCACCTGCGGAAGGAGCAGCACCCGCAGCTGAAGCCCCACCGGCAGAAGCTACACCAGCGCCACCTGCAGATGTTCCTGAAGCACCCCCTGCAGAACCTGCGCCTGTTGAAGGTGCGTAATTCATAATCAGAGATTTATTTATTTCCAGATACAATCAAACTTCAAAGATACGAGCTCTAAGAATATGAGCGCTCCGCAAATACGAGCGTCCCGAATTCAAAGGAACGAGAGGAATTTTTTCTCTCTTCCCCCGCCCTATTTGAGAGTCTGATTTGCGCAAGTGCGCGCTGCGCGTAGTACGCCAGTTTGTCTTCTCACGCATTACCCCCGAAATCTGAACGTCGGAGGAATGGAAGCCGCTTTCACGCTCGTACTTTTGCAGTTCCCGATTCCCGAGCTGCTCGTTTCTTTGGAGTTCGGGTGTAATGTTTTTCTTTTTGCTCAAATAAAAACATTTAATAATTATACATGAATAATAACATAAATATGTAAATAAAGATCCTAAATAATATATGTTTTTCTGAAATGGGTTCCCTAAAAATGGCTTCTTTTGGTATCAGAAAGATCGCTAATTTTTTCAGAAATAAGAAAAAAAGTATTTTGTGGTCGAGCCAGCCAATTTTTTACAAATGTGCTATTTTTTATTTCCGATTTTAATAAATTAATTTGCTTTAACATATGTATAATGTTTTGCTTTAGCAAAGCTGGAATATATTACTTTCAGTGAAATAAATTTCCCAGATACTTTTTAAAATAATTTTATGAGTCGAAACGTCTAAATATTTTTTTTTGAATTCTGTCGAAATTCGAGTAGTGAATATCAATAAAAATAAAAAATGGTCTGGAATCAGTTCTATACCGAAAGAAACGATATGTAGAGGAAAATTTTGGATTTTTTTTTTGTCATTTATAATAATATTAAAGATAATTTATGACATAATTAAATTTAATTATGGTAATTTATGGTCACTTATGATAAATTACCCCAAAAATAATTTTAAAATTCTATAAATTTCTGGAAATGTATGTAAATTTTCAGTAATTTGTGGAAATTTTGCATGTAAATATAATAAATTACCATTAATTAACCTAAATTCAATAACATATTTTTCTATAAATTTCCGGAAATTTACGAATTTTTTAGGCAATTTATCATAATATTACAGGTCTTAGCAAAAAAATTAATTAAAAAATTTCTAGAAATTTTTTGAAATTTATGGAACTTTTCGATCATTTATGGTAATTTTAAAGGTGATTATGGTGAATTAACCTAAAATTAAATTTTAAACATTTTCTAAATTAATTATATTTTGTGATAACTTACGGTAACACATCAGGAAATTTAAAGTAACTTAAGATAAAGTACCCAAAATTCAATTTAAAAATGTCCAAATATTTCAGAAATTTTATGGAAATCTTCGGTAATTTATGGTAATTTTACAGGTAAATATGGTAAATTACCATTAATGAATCAAAATTCACTTTAAACATATTTATATGTTTCGGGAACTATATGACATTTTTGCTTAATTTAGGATAATATGATGGGTCATTTATGATGAATTATCATAAATTATCCCATATTCAATTTTAAACATTTTTATAAAATTCCGGAAATTTATGAATTTTTTTGGTAATTTATAATAATATTTCGAGTAGTTTATGGCAACTTCAGATAAATAAAATTACCCAAAATTCAATTGAAAATTTTCCTTAAATATTTGGTAATTTACGGTAATTTTACAGGTATATATGGAAAATTACCGTAAATTCTCGTAAAATTATGTAATCTGCAACCAAAATTTCATAAATTTTGTATGATGAATGGGCTGATGATCGCAAAATAACAGCATCAAAATCCTAATAATTAAAAACATGTACATAAATTTTTTTTAAATTATATTTCGATACGATCCTTAGTTATCAAAATAAAAATAATTAAACAATAGTTTGAATTTAAACGTTCAAATACTTAAAAACAACAGCGTACATGCCTTCCTTTTTTGTGGTTAACTCAGCGATTGAATAAATCCCACTTCTTCATACGTCAGTAAAGTGAATTGAAAAAATTAAACTACATCTGAGAGATTCGTCATTTATGACACAAATATGATAATTTTGTTTAGGAACTTTTTCCGCATTTTAATTAAAAATATTCCATTGTTTTGAAATTTCAGAGCCAGCGTCGTAACTCTTTGCGCAAGATTGATGGTGGACACGTCCGTGAACTTCCGCCCATTGATTTCGCAATTCTGCTTATATTTACTAGCGAACATAAAGTGTACGGATGCGACGAATACATCACACTTCCGACACATGCCTTTAATTACAAGTACGTGATATTCGTACCTAAACGGTCTGTAAACGCTCGTACTAGCGTCTATTTACTACCAACTTGTAACATTGTCATTGCCATTTTCAATTTCATCGCTGTACTTAGATTGAGAATCGTCACGCATTTTAATGGCCATAACATAAGATAGGGGAACCTCCAGAAAGAAAGAAAAAAAGTGTTTTTACGACAAACGCATCATTAACATGGACAGCGATTTTCAAAATGTTTTCATTTTCAATAAACTGCAGAAAATCATTGTTGTACTTTATCTTTTATCTTTTTTCAATTTTTAAGGTTACCGGTTAGGTGTCCTTTTCCTGTACTTTTTCCAAGAAGCGGAAGTTAATGAAAGTTCTGACAACTCATAAAAGACACATAACAACTCTTGAGGCCTATATTACTGATCTCACTTTATCAGTTCAGTGATTTTTTTTTCTTGAACCTAAGAACTTTTTTTGCTTATAAAATATCGAGCTGGAACTTTGGATTATGTATTAGAGTACAATAAAGTACGGTAAGGCGCAGCCTCAGGCATCATTTTTAGCCAAGAAAAGTTGTTATTAGTAATAACAAATAACAACTTTTCTCCTGCAATTGAGCCTCCCGCGATCAAAACGGAATACGCTCGAAATGCCTTGATTTCAGTTGGCCTCTTGGTTATTAATTTATTCCCGACTAAAGTTGTAAATTACAATTTGACACTTTCAAACGCTTCGTTGCGCTGACGAATTTCGAAAAAAACGGAAACTTATCTTTAACAAAAAATCGAGGAGGGTTCCAAGAAGTTTTTTTAAAAAACCGCATGTAATACTGAATTGTGGTTTACCAATAACAATTAAATAAAGACCTGACGCTCGACCTATACACGTGCGAGCTTGTTCTAAAGATGTGTCTAACGTAGGCGAAGATCTAGCCTGTCGACATCTCGATCAAAACAAAGCACAATTTGTTGACATTTACCTTATATGGAAAATAGAATACAGGAGCACAAAGAAGGTCAAGAATATCCTTTCTTGCATTATTTCTATTGCTCACTTCTTGGCAAGTTTATATTATATTCGGAAATATGAACATCGAAACTCTCAGAGCGCACAAAGTACTTTATTAATTTTCTTTTCTTTCTCAAAACTCTTCGTTCCTTGAGTACAAACTTTTTAACATATTGATATGAAAAAATCTTACCATGTGTGCTACAAGAAAAAGAAAAAGGTGTGAAGAGTCATGGATTAAAAATAAGAAGAAATGTGCGAGAAATATGGTATGATCGTAACCCGTTATTCAAATCTTAGAATATATTCAACCAACTGAATGTCCACTACAAAATTTTTTTGTTAATGTTTCTTGTTTTCTAAATTCAGAGAGGGGTCGCAGTGAAAGTTAAAAAAGTTTTATATTATATATGCCAAAAGATAAATTTTCTTCATGTTCAATTAAGAATTTAGTTTTGATGAATTCATTTTTCATATTAAAGCGAAAAGAATATGTTGCGAAACCAAAAACACGGAAGGTTGGTATAACTAATTGAATAGTTTTAGAGAAATCTTTAAAAATTCTTGAGAGTTAGTGCAGGCAAAAGTGCTACGGAAAAGTTTCAATTAATCAACAGAAAACAGTTCACAAACTGGACTAGACACATCCTTATGTGACGTCCCGTTACTTTTTCAAAATCTACACTCTAATCAATAATTTTCACTAATGTCAATCGTGCCTCACCCAAATAAAAGTTAATGTGGAGCGCATGAATTGGTGTAGGTACGATAATGGGCAGCGCATTTATAACTTTAACAGCCACTAATTAAGGGTAGCTTTCCACTATATAAACCCCTAAAAATGGTCAAATCCAGTTCAGTACTCCAAATCAGCTATTCGCCAAAGGTACCGTAAAATTTAGTCCAGTCAAAATTTCGCCGCCGCGATAGTACAGTTCAGCTATCGTCGCGATAATCCAGCCCAGTCCATTTTCTGTTGTAAATTCAGTCGTCATCAGTTCTTAAATATAAAACATAAAGGAATGTGTGTAATTAGAAGTATAATGTGCAGACGAATCTCTGTTACAGTCAAATATTGAGTATTGTGTCCAATTGCAAACATAAAGGAATATGTGTAACTAAAAGTGTAATGTGCAGATGAATCTCTGTCACAATCAAATATTTAGTGCTTTGTCCGATTAAAAACATAATGGAATATGTGTAACTAAAAGTGTAATCTCTGTCACAGTCAATTATTGAGTGTTGTGTCCAATTTAATTACAAGAACAATTAGTTTCTGTAAGTAATTGCCTCTCTCCGTCATCATTCTCACAAATAATCTGCTACCTACCTGTGGATGTCCACAATCGTCATTCTTGGGTCTCTTCTCCGATGCCGGGAAAAGATAAGGAGGCGCATCAACCTTTTGAAAGTGACATTCAACTCCATTTATTAATCGAAGGGACCAAATGACCAATCCTTGAAAGATCTATTGGCAACCTCACACAAGAATCTTCAGGTCGCCAGATCTTATCACCACATGGGACAAGAAATTCTATGGGAACTGGCGCACGAGGAATCACAACAATAAAATCCAAGTAATAATCGCTACTTAATTTCTCCACTTCTTTGTTCTCTTCTTTACAGTAATCTAAATTCCATCCTTTATTTTTACGTAAAGCTGCCTTTCATTGGGAAGAATCAGAGCACCTAAACCCAACTTCGACGATGCCATTTAATTTCGTACAATCATCTCCATGTGTAAATTAATGAAATAAAATCGCTAAATATAATTTTAAAAAAATTAATTATTTAATTTATTTAACTCTCTCTCTCTTTTCCTTAATCCCTGTTTCAGCCGAGCCGGAATAGACAATTTTTATGACTGTTCCGATGAGTGTTGATCAAAAAACGAGGATCCTATTTCTGATAATTGAGTAAGTGGCGTAAATATACGCACGTGAATCTGTCAAGCGTCAGGTCTTTATTTAATTGTTATTGGTAAACTACAAGTCAGAATTACTTGCCGTTATCAAAAAAACTTCTTTATGTCGGAAATAAATTAATAAAAAATGTTTGGGAAAAAAAATCAAAATTTGTTTATTACTGTCACTTTTGAATCAGTTACATGCATGCTACCTACAAATTTCATCCTGATAGTTTAATTATTAAAGAAGTTAGAGCGACCAGAACGCAAAAATATAATGATTTTCAACTGAGTCAAAAATTAACAATTACGTTATTATCGCGAAAACTACGAAAGTTAGAAAATTTTTTCAGGGAAACAAAAACATGTGGAATGCAATTTTCTTTTGAGAAAACCATTACCCGTGCAGAAATTTCCACATCTTTCCCTATTTAAAGTTGGGTTTTGATTGGGTCTCTATCATAATATTTAATCTAGTTAAAACTGATCAGGGTGCTGTCCTGTTTTTTTTTCAATAAAAAAATTCCATCTTTATGAGAAACTGTAAATGTCCAGAAAAAATTTCCTGTCATTGTAAAAAGTAGTCTACAATGGGAGAAAACGAAATATTTCAGGAAGAAAAATTTCAATCTATTAAAATTATTTGTTTAAAAATTATTTTATTCATATTCCTGTTAACGTCTTGTAATAATAAATATTTATTTAGAAAAAGAAAGTATAAAATTTTTTGAACTGTTGCTGATGTACCTTTTTTGTCATATTAATTAAATATTTATCAGTTAATAGAAGGGGTCGAGATGGGGCCTTACCAATCGTCGGGCGAAAAAAGGGCACTCTCGTTAGGGCCTGCTCAGAATTTCTAGCTGGAACCTGGTTAAAACAGCGTTACAGAAATAGTCAGGACCTCTTCATTTTCCCGACCAGCGCCTGATTAGAAATAGGGAAATCTATCCAGGGCCCTAATAAACCCCGATCACAATAAAAGAATATATAATCTCGTTATCTTTTAAATGCTCCTCTAACTTTTTTTGACCATTCAGGATAATAATTATGTTGAAATATATTAACTGACATAGATGGATTTTCAACAACAAAGAAGTAATTTGCACTCAAAAAGATACATTGTCAACCAAAACATAAATATTTAAATTGCAAGTAAAAAAAATTAATGCGCAGCTGGACATGAATTTTTAACTAAGACTAAGGAATATTTAGTTGTTATAAAAATAAATAAGTTTACACAGAAAAAACTAACTTTAAAAATATGGTTGCATTTTAAAAAATTTGATGAATTTCCAACTAAGATTGTAAATTTTTAACTGGAGTAGTTAACTTTTAAACCAAAAAGATGAATTTTCAACAAAAATTTTGAATTTGTAACTAGAATAATTAAATCTTTGACCAGCGACATGAAGTTTCAACCAAGAAGATTAATTTATACAAAAAATACGAATTTTTAACTAAAGAAGATCACTTTTTGACGAAATATTGACTAACTATATTTTTAGCCAACAAATAAATGTCTAAGCAAAGTGATGAATTTTTAATTTTTACTTTGCTCGAATTAAATTTTTAATCAAAAAATGAATTTTCCATAAAAAAATAATAATTCAACCAAAAAAGAAATAATTTTTCAAAAAATAGTTAAATTTTTGCCAAGAAATTCCTTTTCATTGAAAGAAAAAACCACTTTTCTGTCAAATAGCTCATATTTCAACAATAACAAAAAATGAATTTTTAATTAGAATAATACATCGTGAAAATAAAAAATAAAAAAATTTTCCATACAAAATTTTAACTTTTAACCTAAAGGACAAATTTTATACTAAATTGATAAATATTTAACTGAAATACTTGAATTTTTAAACTTTAAGATTAACTTCGAAAGAAAAAGATGATTTTCTACCAAAAAATATTTTTTCAACAATGTATGTGGACTTTAAAAAAATGGTTGAATTTAGGTTATCAATTAATAAAGACGAATTTTTATCGATATTGTTGAATTTTGAACAATAAATGATTAATTTTCAACCAAAAATGAAAATTCAAATTTTCAGTTGAAGTAATTACATTTCAACCAAACTGATGCATATTCATTGTTTTTTAAAAAATCTCCGGTAATGACATTTAAGTTTTTTTTTAATAAACTTAAAAATAATATATAATAAACGACGACTTTAATTATCATTATGGAAAGGAGTAATTGCTCTGTGTGAATTTCATTTCTGTAAAATCTATTTAATGAGTTGTGGAGTGAAATAAGGAATTAAAAATTAATCTAAATAAATTAATAGCGTAATCCAGTATTCGAAAAAAGATATTTATTAGCACTTCATAATTTTTTTCTAATAATTAAAAAAATGATTTAAATTCATTTATCAGACAAAAATTAAATAATAAATAAATATTTAGAAAACCTATTTTTAAATTATTTACCGGCTTCCTGGAGACTTAGTTTAGGTCGCAATGTGTAAAAATGTAAACTATATTGCCTCATGTTTACTTCAACATTTATAATAAAAGAAGTCGCTCTTGTAATTATTAAAGAAATTTTAACCTTTTAATTTCAGAAATATTTTGTTTAAACTGACGTACATATATCATTGGTAAATTAATGTAATTACGAGCTCTCTTTGTTTAATTAAAAAAAATCAAAACCGAGATTGCTTGGATCTTTTAATTTAAGACGTTCGGAATCCAAGATGATCGTCAATCAATCAAAAATGACTACTAAATCGCTAGACATAATCCGTCAAACAGCGTTTTATCAAAAAAATAGTCTGGTTCTTGTTTTATTTTCTAATTAATTGAAAATATGGTGCATTGTATGGTACTGGGAGGGAGCAAACCGCCACCATGCGTTTACACATGATGAACGGAATAACGGCGTGACATATTCTCAATGAAACAGCGAATGGTCCCTGAGTGTTATTTTTTCGATGAGACGGTAAACAACGTAAACACAGTATAAATTATTAATGAAATTTGTTGCAGGAAATTTTTTAGAGGTGTAAAGTTCATTTTTGTTGCAGCGAATCTTTCATTGCAAATTGACGTAAAGTTTATCTTCTGTTTTTTCTGTGAATCCAGGATCAAGCCCAGGAGTTAGCTTGAATGCCTATCATGCCTCACTCAACCTCCCGATTTTTAGAGATTAAAGCTGGTTGAGAGACATAAAAAATTAAAAATTAAGGAATTTAATTTACACAATAAAGAGACAATTAAAAAAATATAGAAGAATTGCCAGCTATTTCATTTTCAAGATTACACTTTAAAGTTATGCAATTCAAAGCCTTTTCTTAAGCAATTCCTTTTCCAGAATTTTCAACTGAGAACTTTACAATCATAGACATCATTGATGCACCATTTTTTTAAAACATAGTTTCATTTTTATCCAAAAACAGATTAATTATCAACTAAACGGATGAAGCTCAAAACATCTACTTTTAAACAAAACAGTCCCACATTTAACCAAATAGTTTATTATTTTACCAAAAATATGATATGGAACAGTTAAATTTTTTTGCAATAAGATTATTCTTAATTTAAAAAATTGGAAAGCGCAACAAAATATATATATACACTACCGTTGGAAATTATAAAATCGATTGCCGCAAGGAAAATTAAAAATCACTGCTGGCTTTGAATCACGATAACTCAGCGAAAAAAAATGATACGGCATTTAAAAAAAAAACATTTGAAAATTCTATAAAATCTATATAATCTCAAACAGATTTTGTTTAATCTGCTAAAGAGAATACAGCACGTGATAAGTTTTTAAAAAAAATTCTAGATTTTCGAAAATTTTTTACCTCAACTTCAACTTTTAGCATAATCTAGGAAAATTGTTTCAAAAACTAGGAAACTAGGAAAATAATTTAAAAAATTTATTTTAAAAAAATTTGAAAAATTCCAAGATAGCGGTTGTATAATTTTTTTTAATGATAAACTTCACAATTTTGCGAAGGGATCCACAAAAAATTGGAAAGATAAACAAGTTTATTATTTAGTTTTTGTACAATATATAAATTTTATTGTATAAAAAAAAAATTTATTTAGATGCTCCGCTAGGCCACTTTAGGCATGAAAATGAATGTTTTTTGTTTTCTATTTTAAAAACTTACAAATTAAGTGCTAAACAGTTCTTTCACAACTAAAAAAAATTTTTTAATTAAGGAATAAGTCGTGAATTTTGTTAACATAAAACCTTTTTCTGTATATTATCGGGCTTAGGATACTAAAAGTTATAATTTCATTAAAATTAATGGTCTTCAATGGCCCATGCAAATTTTTCTTATAGGAATAATTTTTTAATTTTGAAATAATTATTTTAAGTAATTTAAATATTCTTATAGCATCTACTTAAAAATATATTTTTAATAATAAAATGATTTTAATTTTTTACTTATTTATCTATATTAAGCGTGGAAATTAATTTTGAAACATAAAATGCCATGGCGGAATGTCTAAGCCATTTTTTTTTGATAAAAACAATTTATAGAAGTATTTTTTAACAAAAAAAGGAAATCTAGTGTATTAAAAAATTTGTGCTTTTATTTGGCACCCTAATTTCAATTTATTATTTTTGAATCAAAATAAAGAAACATGTATTTCAGAGATTAAACAAAAAATTAAATTTTCCTTTTTAAAGAAATATTTTTTTTAAATTCAATATTTTCTGAACAATGATACGTATTTAGTTGTTTTTTTTTAATTAATGTGCAAAACTCCTTTTCTTTGAATTGCTCCTAAGAAACATAGAAAGTTTTATAAAAGTTGCAATAATTGCAGTTTTTCTCAATTTCTGTAAAATGGATTTTCTGAAGAATTGATTTTTTTTTCTTTTTTTTAGATAGATAAAAATATTTATTACATATTATCCGAGTTTTATTTTATGTGAACTGCTACTTCATATTGAAAAAAATCATTCTGAAAAAAGTCAAAATTTATGATTTGGAATATAAAAAAGAAAATAAATTTTTTAATATTTTTTCGACAATTACTAGTTCAATAAGAAAAATACTTTTAGGAACATCATGATGATTTCATAACATTTTAATAAAAGTAGAAAATGTTTTTTGATAAAAAATGTCATGAACAAAATATTTGGCACTTTAGTAATAAGTTTTTTAAAAAAATTCTAGATTTTCGAAAATTTTGTACCTCGACTCAAGTCTCAGCATGACCTAGGAAAATTGTTGCAAAAATCTGAAAATTATACGAGGTAGAGCCTTCAATTTTGTCTTTAATTTAAGCCAAAGAATCTGAAAAAATCTTTACCAGTGCCCGTGATACGATTAAAAATGTTCAATCATAACTGAGTCGAGTTTTAGTTGACGATCACGGTTATCGGCCGGTCTGCTGCTCGCCTCCTTCATTGAGGCAAGACCGAATACGCCACGCACAGAGATGGTGCTTGATTAGGGCTTTCTTATACTTTTAAATCTGGTCATCAGTAACTTTTATTTTAAATTATTGTAAATTTTTGATGATCAGTTTTTTTTATTCCTTAATATTTTTATCAACTAGAATATTAATAAAAATGTAGATATAATGTTACGAGGGTAAACTATTTTTTAAATGAATTAAGCAGCTAAATTCTAAATAAATTATTTATATAAAAAACACTCAAAAATATTAAAAGTGACTAATAATGGAATTTCCAAAATAAATTAAATATAAAACAGTGCGCAGTTGTAATGAATATTACAATCCATATAAACAATTTATTTAGAATTTAGCTGCTTAATTCGTTTAAAAAATAATTTACTCTGGTTAGAATAATTTATTTAAATTTTTATTAATATTCTAGTTGATAACAATTTTTAGAAATAAAAAAAAATGTTCAAAATTTTTTTTTTCTTTAATATGAGGATAACTCTGAATTGAGATAATTGTGAATAATTTAAAAAACAATTAATAATTTAAAAAATTTACAATAATTTAAAATAAAAATTATTGATGAACAGAATCAAAATTATAAGAAAGCCCCTGTCAAGCACTACCTTTGTGTGGCCTATTAGGTCCTGCTTCAACGAAGGAGGCGAGCAGCAGACCGGCCGAGAACCGTGATCGTCGACTGAAACTCAACTCAGATATGATTGAACATTTTTAATCGTATCTCGGGAACCGATGAAGATTTTTTAAGTTTTTTTGGTTTAAATAAAAGAAAAAATCTCAGGCTCTATGTTTTATAATTTTCAGATTTTTGCAACAATTTTCCTAGGTCGTGCTAAGAGTTGAATTCGAGGTACAAAATTTTAGAAAATTTGAATTTTTTTAAAAACTTATCACGTGCTGTATTCTTTTCAGAAGATCAAAATAAAACCTGTTTGAGATTACTAGACGTGGAATTTCATAGGCTTTCCAAATTTTTTTTTAAAAATGCCCTATCATTTTTTTCGCTGAGTTATCGTGGTTGAAAGCCAGCAGTGATTTTTAATTGTTCTTGCGTCAATCGATCTCATAATTTCCGATGGTAGTGTACATATTCAACAAAATTGTTAATACTTTAAAGCCAAAAAGGCGAATTATCTTTAAAACGTGGGATCGTAAATATTTCGACAAAAACAAAATTTTATTTAAAAAAAAATAGCTTAATTCAGAAAAAAAGACAAATCTTTAAAAAACCTTCAAAACCTTCAAAAAACTAAAAGAATTTCTCAACCAAGAAAATCTATTTACTACAAAAACCTCGCTACATTATATTTTTTATTCACCTGAAAAATTGTAAAACAAAGCGAAAAAGAACTAAACAAAATACACACAAATCGAATTCTTTCGAGCATGAATTTGCAGTATGTCATAAATTATGAAAAAATTTTAATTCAATATAATTACTAAAAAAAATTTTAACCGACATCAGTAATGAAAATATTATTTTGTAGATATTTCAATTTTATTAATGATATTTTAGGAGTGAACTATAGCTACAAAAAAAATCGACGATATCACCGTCTTTTGGGATGTTTAACTTTAAATTTGAATTTTTGATTTTCTCATGGCATTTTCCACATTTGAAACAAAAACTAGTATTGTTATTAAAAAATAGTATTAAGGGATTTTTTCGAACTTTTGAAAACAAATCATTTTGATCTCCTTTCTTTTTACCGTATTTTGCGTAGTTTCGCGGGAAATTTGAACTATTACGTTTTTCAGTTTGATTTTCCATGGCTAAAACCATAAATATTGGAAGTATAAGACTGGTTAACGAAATTGAGATGTGTTTTTGAACCACAAAGTAGTGTGGAAAAGGAAATTTGAATTGAAAAATTTCTTTAAAAGTTATCGTGTTGTCAATCTACAGACAGACAGAAAAACAGACAGACAGGCAGAAATTTTCGAAAAAACTATTTGTTCTGACTCAGGTGGTCTGAAAACGTAGAATCTCCGACAAAACACATGCATTTTCAAAGATGTAGTTGTATTTTCAACTGAAAAAGATAACTTTTCAAAAATCAAATTTCCAAATAAAATTTGAGTTAAGAAAATTAATTTTCAACCAAAAATGAAACGGCAATTATGCCGTGAAAAAGTAATAAGAAAATAAATTTAATATAATACTTGACAAGGGAATATTGTCCGATTTGAGTTTTCAAAATAGATCATTTAAAATTTAAAGGAAAGAAAATTCTTCTATTTATCATTCTAAGAATTTAAAATTGAATTATTCAAAAGTAAATATTTAAAAATTTTGTATCAATTTAAATGCAAAAGGATTTAAATATGACCATTTAAAATTGAAAATTTCAAAGTAACAGCACCTTAAATGCTTGAAATTTAAATTTGTATTAAATTTAAAAAAATCGTGATGTTACATTAAAATTTATTACGCACATTTTTTAAAAATTATTATAAAAAAAAACTTTATTTTCACCAGTCATAATAAAAAAAATCTCAATTGTAATCCTCGATAATAGAATTATTTTTAAACGACCTCCGAAAAAAGCAGTTGGGAAATATTAAAAAAATAAAATTAGAACTTTTTTTGCTTGAACCTTAAAAATTTGTATTACTTTTACTTCATTTAATTAAACGTTCAGAAATTAACAATGTTTAAGATGTCAGTTATACAGTTTGAAATTCAACAATTTCAATATTAATTGCAAATTTCAAGCTATAAATGAAAAATGTATAATTTAGTGCTTACAGTGAAACTTCTAAATTTCAAAATTGAAACCATTAAAAAATGAAGAAATTTTTCCATTTTACAATAGAAAATTTTTTTAACTGAGCTTACAAAGTCGAACTTTTTGCAAAATTTTTCGAATACGAAATATGTGAATTTATCTTTAAATTTTAGACAATGTTTCCTAAGCAATGTTTACCGTGAATTATAATTTTTTTTAATATAATCAAAATTCATATTTAGATAATTTTAGAAGCTTTCAATTTAAAATATTCAATTCTGTTTTCAGTTTCAACTTCTTTATGAAGAAATCGTCTTAACTCTGAATTAGAAAAATATTGTTTTAAAACTTTAAATTCTGGAAGCTTGTATTAAGCAATTGCGCTAACGTCACAGTAGCTGAAATCCACTCTTGATTTAAAAGTATTAAAAATATGTCATTTTTGTGTTAAAAATTCAACTATTTTGTAAAAAATTAATTTGTATAGTTGAAAACTAAATTCGTTTCATAAAAATTTGTTGCTGTTGTTGAAAATATATTTATTGAACATAAAATGTAACTTTTCTATTTTTGTTTATAAATGTATCGTTTACTGTTGAAAAGTCATGTATTTCCATAAATAAATTTATAAATACATTTACAATAATCAAGTGTTTTAAAAATTACCTTATTTAAGTGAAAAAGCATTTATTTAACTTCTTGTGGAAATTGAATATTTTTTTAGAGAAATTTAATCTTCGTGTTTGAAAATGAATCTTTTTGGTAATTAATTTTACTTTAATTTTTATTTCTATTGTTGAAGATTTTAATTTTACTGAAAAGTCGTTTGATTTTTGGTTGAAAATTAATTTTTTCAACTTAAATTTTATTTGGAAAATCCATATTTTTAAGTGATTTTTTCAGTTAAAATATTGCTAATATTGCTGAAAATGCATATATTTTGTTGAAAATCCGTCTTCTTGGTAGTAAATATATCTTCTAGGTTTAGAAATTCTTTCTGGTTAAATGTATATTTATCTTTCTATTTAAAAATTAACTTTTTTTTTTAATTGAGATTTTATTTGTTTTGTTGAGAATTCGTCTTTTTGTCTCAAAAATATATAAAATTGTTAGGAAGTAAAAATATTTGGTAGCAAATAAACTTTCTCGTTGAAAATTCATAATTTTGTTTGATAATTCAATTGTTCGATTGTTTGTAATTGTTTGATGATTTGTAAAAAATTGTTTGCCCCTTCCCGTGCGCATAAAATGCATCATATTTTCAATTAATTAGAGAAAAAATCAAGAACCAGACTATTTTTCAAAAAAGCCTTCTTTTCGGGATTATTTTTTGCCATTTCGATTATGTGAAAAAATACTAAACAATTTATAATTGTAGGAGAAAAGTTGTCATTTATAATACATTGGCTAAAAATCAAGCCCAAGGAAGCGCCTTATGTTACTTAATTTGGGTAGGAACTTCACTAAAAATTATTTCCGAAAAAATTAAAACTGGGAGCCTTTTTCACATCTTTTTGTTAAACCTGAACATTTTTTTAACTTTTAAACTTTTATTATATATAAAAATATTGCGCCTAGGAAGACGAAAAAAATCACATAGTGGGAAAAAATTACTTCTTTTGTTCACAATAACTTTGGACAAAAAAGGATTTAAAGCAAGCTGATGAAATTTCTTAGAGAGTTGTCAAGTCTGATTTTTAAAATAGGATAAACAAATATGCCAAATAAAAATGGAAATTTTTTTTGTCGTTCTTAGTGCTCGGCAATAACATGAAAATTGTTGAAATGACCTAAGTTTCATTATATATAATTATTTCCAGACATTCCATTATTATGTAATAAACAAAAAAGTTTTTTATAAACAAATTAGGTTTTCACTTTTTTTCATAATTTTATGTTTTTGTAAGTTATATTGCAAGAACTTTGGATAAAAACAATATAATAATGAAGAAATTTCTTTTTGAGATTATTATTGTTAATATTATAAATAAATTAATTAGAGAAATGCATGAATCACCCATTTTTTGACAGAAAAATTGGTTTTTCGATGTTCTTTTTTTTAACTGGGAATTATTAGAATGATTTTAGAAAAATTAATATCTTGGTTATTAAACTAATGATTTTTATAAAAAACATTGAAAAACAAATGCATTCATTTGAGTTAGAGACTTCTTGACAATTTCAGCACCATGCATAACTAGTTGATACATTTATGTATTTTTTTAAACAAATTCAATTATAAAAAGCATAGTTGTGGAATTTTTCGCAATAACACTTCGTTTTCTTCGACGAAAAGCTTTTAAATGGGGAACTTCATGATAATTGCAGAAAAAATGCATCGTTTTTTGATCAATCTTATGATTTAAAAAAAAAAAATAATAAACAAATGCATTATTGTGGCATAGTAAATTCAGAAACATCCATGATTAGTTGATAAAATTTATAATTTTTTTAACAAATTTTTTGTATGTTAGGCTTTTTAATTGAAAACTTAATAATAATTTATTAACACTTATACTTAGTCAAGAATTATATGATGTTCTAAAAGAAATTAAATAAACATATGCATCATTTGCAAATTTTTCGACGGGGATATTCAAATCTAAGTAGCTTTTTTTGAAAGCCAAAATACATTTTCTGAATTTAGAATTTAAATTGTCAACAAAACATGCTTTCCCACTTTTTGGAAATTATTGAAGGCTTGAATATACTTTAAGAAATGCAGGTTGCTTTTTGCTCGCGAAATATCTACTCGATCCAATAATTTTTTGCACCCACTTCCGTTAAATGCAGGATTACCGTGAACTGCTTGCCTCTCCACATGACAAGCTCTTACCCACATTAAAGCTACTTCTTTAAATTCAGATAGCATGTGAGTGAAAAGAGTGTTAACGACACACGGAAAAAATTTGTACTTGAGGAATTACTGAACTAATTACGTTGTGGCGGATATGAGAAAAATTCGGTGAATTA
>JAAAKG020194442.1:0-24267 GCA_010014905.2 Druon quercuslanigerum
ATATAAGGAAAGACTTGACTTTATTGACCCTTTTCACCCTTAAGAACCAATCAAAAATGGTTTGGTACTTTCTCCCCCTTCGCAAAATAAGAAAATCTTTGTACCGTTTCTTTGTTTGGCTTGCAAGAGCCCTATTCAGTAGATATAGATAAGTTCTTTACCATCCTCCTTTTAATCTCATTTCGATGAATCCACTTTTATTTTCCCAATAATTGGGAAGGCCTTAGGTTTTCGATTTATGCAATCAGCGTTCTATAGGGATATTTCTTATGGGACTAGGGCTCGAAGGGATAAGAGGGAAATTCCATTTTTAATTCAATTTTTATTTTTGTTATTGAATATAATAATAAAATAATAAAACATATATAAAAAAATAAATCAAACGCAGAACAAATATATGCATACTCATATTAATAAAATATTACAATATCATTTTCGTAATTTTTATAATCAAGTTAGAGTCAAGTGGATAATAGGGAGATCTAAAGCTTCCGGTGGAATCCGAACCACCAGAACATCAGCGCTGAACGATTTCTGTTGGGTATCGTTTTTCCCCTACCCCCGTCTTAAATTCCATAGGAATCCTCTTCTTATAGTTAATTCCCCAGCCCGTATTTACCCCACCCATTATTTCTCCTTACTTCCCCACCCTAAATTCCTGTAAATCTCCATCTCAATTTTTGTTAAATTATCCCCAATATCCTTCAACGCATTGCTGATCACTTCCTATACTCGCGATTTTTCTTTCTTTCCGTATTTCCTCTTCCCTAATTTCCCTCTATTCACTCCAATATACCTTAATTTCCCCTCAACTCCCACACTCCCCCTTCCATAATTCCCCGTCACTGCTCCAGCTCTTCTTCTCCCTCATTTACCCTACCTACCCCTCACTTCCTCCCATTTCTACTACCCCCCCCCTTCTCATAATTTCCCCTTACTTCCCCTCCTTAGAAAAAAATAAGGGATTCGGTCATGTTTTTTTGTTTAAATACGTTATTATTTGTTTAAAGATTTATCAATAAATCTGTTTTATCATCAGAGAATAACAGAAATTCTTAACGTCTTTTCAGACTAGATGGAGCTATAAATTAAAGATGTTTAAAATTAACTTTTTTATGATGCTTTTACCTTAAGCTACTAGAGAGATCAAAAGAATAATCTTTTTTCAGAAATTCACGCATTATTTTTCCAGGTGTTATGTATTATAACTTTTCGAGAAATTTGTTTTATCATCAGAAAATAACAGAAATTCTTAATGTCTTTCCAGACTAGATAAAGCTGTAAATTGAAAATTTTTAAATTTAAATTATCTTTTAAAAAAAGATCTCCATCGCGCCGCTGAGAATCGAACCACAGAAATTCTGATTGCTGCGTCTAGTCTGAAAAGACATTAAGAATTTTTGTTATTCTCTGATGATAATACAGATTCCTTCAAAAATTTGAATGCGTAACATCTATTTTGTTCAACATTTGTATTTTTTAGTTGCATTAAATTATTTTTCATTAAAAATCAAAATATTTTTTGATTAAAATATCAATTATTCTACTCTTCGTGGAGAACTGATAATATTAAAAATTTTGTTGTTGTTGAAAATTATACTATTTGGATGAAAATTTATCTGCTTCGTCAAAAATTTGTCTTTTTGACAATTCCTAGCTAAAAATTTTATTTATCTGAAAGTGCAACTGTCTTCGTGGAAATTTTTTTTTCTTGAAAAGTGATTTTATTTTGGTATAAATGTTATCTTTTTTGACTGTTTTGTGAAAAAAACTTTAAAAAAATTTTTTTTACCTAACAATTCAACTATTTTCTGAAAATTTTGCCCTTTTGGTTGAACTCTAACTATCTTTGTTTTAAATTGAAATTCTCTTGATTGAAATATCTACTTTTATATTTTTTGTTGAAGAATGAACTATTATGTTAAAAATGAATTTTGTTCGTTGAAAACAAATTGTTTTAACAAAAATGTACCCTTTTCATGTTTAGATAAAATAGCATGTATCTTGTATAAGATTCTTGATTTTATTTCAGAATGTTTCTGTTGTAAATTGAACTAGTTTGTTAAAAATTAATTTTTTTTCTTTGAAGTTTTTTTTTTTATTTTTTACTGAAAATTAATATTTTAACTTAAAATGTATTTATTTCCTATTTAATAAAAATTTGCCTTTTTCACTTGAAAATGAGTGTACTTAGCTGCAGTTCGTTTTTTTCTGAAAATAAGGATTCTTGCTTAAAATGTCAACATTTCGATTGCAAACTGTAGCATTTTGTTAAATATTCGACTATCTTGTTGAACATTATTTGTTTTTTTTTTTGAAAATAAATTTTTTGTCATCATGAATTTTTTTTTTTGCTAAAAATTAATTTCTCTTACTAAAGTTATTTTTATTTACCAAAAAATAATTTTTTTACTGAGCGTTAGGTTTTGTTAATAAAAATTCATTTTTTATCTTAAAAATTAACTTTTTTGTTTTTGGTCAAAATTTGTCATTAGTAATTGAAAATTAATGTACTTAGTTTTAATTTATTTTTTATATAAAAAATGAAGATTCATGGTTTGAAAATCGTTTTAGTTAAATATCTTTTTGAAAATTTAATTATTTTGTTAAAATTTGAACTATTTTGCGGAAATACTGTTGTTTTTTAGTTGTAAAAGTATTTTTTACTGAAAATCAAATCATTCCACTTGAAAATTATAAATATTAATTAAAAATTTATCTCTTTGGTTAAAAATAGAACCATTGTGTTTAAATCACATTTTCTTCGCTAAAAATTAATTTTTTACATAAAAATCTAGTCATTTTATTTTCGGTAAAAATAATGTATTTAGTTGAAATTTTTTTTTTTAAATTAGGATTCTTGCTTCACAATTCATCGTTTTTTCACACAATTTTTTCGTTGAAATTAAATTTTTTAAATACAAATTTAACTGTTTCATTTTTGGTAAAAATTAATGTACTAAGTTGCAATTTCTTTTTTTTTTAAAGAAAATTAGGATTGTTGCTTCACAATTCCCCGTTTTTTCACAATTTTTTAAAATTAAAATTAATTTTTTTAAACGAAAATTTAACTATTTTATTGTTTGTAAAACTTAATGTTATTAGTTGCACTTTTTTGAAGAAAATTAGAATTCTTGTTTAAAAATTAAACGTTTTGGTTAAAAACTGAACAATTTTGTTAAAAATTTTTCTCCTTTTTGGAAATTTAACTATTTGGTTAAAAAATAACGTAGTTTGTTTAAACTTCGTGTTTTTTATATAGAAAACAATATTTTTGCTTGCAAATTCAACTATTTGGTTTATACTTCTTCTAGTTATTTCAAAATGAATTTTATGTTTGAAATATTTAGTATTTAAAGCTTTTAAATGAAATTTAATATATTTATCAGATCAATTTTATTTTTAAAAATATCTTTTTCCTGATTTTTTTGAAAAACCTTCTTAATTCCTCTATTTTTAGAGAATTTCGGCATGTAAAGCCCGTCATTAATATATTTAAAAAAATAATTTTTTCTGTCCAAAATAAAAAATATTTTAGGATTTGGCGGGAAGAGGAAAAAGAGAGGAGTTTAGAAACAGTAGGATGAAGAAAAGAAGTAGGATGGAGGGAATAGAATAGGGAGATTGAATAGGGATGAGTTGTTGTAGATGGGTAAGGTGGAATGGAAGGCGTAGAAGGGGCAAAACAGGAGTAGAGTTTTTGATGATGAGAAGGGAGAGGAAGGAACACTAAAGAGACAAGTGGTTGAATGGGGCTAACATCTAGGAAGGTTTGGTTTAGTCTAAAATGAAGAGAAACGTGATAAGAGTGAAGATGTAGTAGGGTTAGGATAAAGATTAGTGAAGGAAAGGGTTAGGATAGTGGTAATATGTTGGAGAGTGTAGATTTAAAATGGATAGAGCTGGAATCGAAGACATGGAAGGGGCTTGATAAGGAAAGGCGTGCAATGAGGAAATGGAAATGGAAGGGATATTAAAGGCGCAAGGGATTGGATGGAGGTAAAACCTAGGAAGGATACTCGGAAAGGAAGAGGAACGTGATGCGAGAGAAGATGTGGTAGGGCTAGGATCATGAGTAGTTAAAGAAAGAGTTACGATACTCGTAATATATAGGAGGGTCTAGGTTGTAAATGGATAGGGATGGAATAGAGGACGTGGGAAGGGTGTGAAAAGGATTAGTCTTTTGATGAGGAGAAGGGAGGGGACGGGATACTAAAAGAGCATGTAGTTGGATAGCGGTAATATCAAGGAAAAGTGTGTGTAAGTTGAGAGGAAGAGAAAGATTATGAGAGGGAAGTTGTGATATGGCTAGAATAATTAGTTATGAGGGGGTAAGAGAAAGGGTTAGAATGGTGGTAATATGAAGTAGGGTGTAGCTTGGAAATGGGTAGGAATGGAATATTAGACATTGGAGGGGCGAGAAAAAGAGCAGAATTTCATGAGCAGGGAGGAGAAGAGATATCGAAGGTGTCGGTAGATGTATAGGCGTAATATCTAAGTTCGATGGCTATAGTCTGAGAGAAAGAGAAAGGTGATAATAGGGTAGATGTGGTAGGATTAGGATAAAGAGTGGTGAAGGAAAGGGTTTGGACGGTGCTAATATGTAGGAGGGTAGGTTCGACATGGGTAGCGTTATAGAAGACGTGAGCGAGGCGTGAAAAGGAATAGTGTTTAATAAGAAGATGGGAGTGGCTAATGGGTTTTGAGAGGATGAGGGGACAGGCTATGATGGTGGGAATATAGAGGAGGGTGTAGGTTGAGAAGAATGCAAGGTTTTAAAGGAAAGGAGTGAAATTGAAGCGAGGAAAATAACGGTGGCAGGTTAATTAGAACCGAAACGAAATTAGGGGAAATTACTGGAGAGAATAAGGAGTCAATGGAGGGGCTTCTCATTCTCAACTACAACTCGTCGAAAATAAGGAAAATTGGCGATGGATGTGTAATGGAACAGCCTAAATCAAGGAGCGATTCAGCAAGCATCGCGAATCGCCTAAAATTGAGCCATCCGTATGTTTTACGAGCGCGACAGTCCTCGCTCAGTGTCTCAATATTCAGATACTATCTGCCATCGTGTCTTTCCATTCGATTCCGTCCTTACTCCAGGGGAACTTACAGCCCGGAGTCCCGGAGGCTGCAGAGGATCTCAGATCTGCTGACACTGCGAGAGTACTCCTCTTTTCGAAGACTCTCCCCCACCATCAGCTTCTTTTCAGAAACACCCTTTTACACTCGACGTACGCTCGAGGACTTCGCGCCTCATACTCTTATGTGTGGCATGTCGGATTTTTGTCCTATCCAACCCCGTGTGAGGCAAAATTGTGCAAAAGAAATGTCACGTCTCCCTTTGGACATGCTGAGGAGCCGGCTTGTCTGAGATCAAACAGAAACAATCGACCTACTGTCAGCGAGGAAAAAAAGACTACACTGCCACCCCCATGTGCTTACCCCTATGAAGGGAAAAAGAAAGAAAATGTGAAGAATGCCATCTGGAAAAGTGAATATTGTGGGGGTTAAATTCTATTCGAGAGGATTGTGAAGATGAGGGGTGGCGTTGACAGTTTTTGTTTTAAAAGCTTGTCACTTTGAAATTGAGAAATGGTAGTTGAACGGTTCCCAATTTTAGGCCATGCAAAGTTAATACACTTTTAGTCGATTTCACGCTGAACATGATCTTTTTTTTCTACTTTTACTGCTTATTTGTTTAGTAAAAAATAAAATTTGTAAAATATTTTACTTTTAAAGTTTTTTTAAATTTACTGCTTTTTTGTATTGTTTACATTGTTTGAGTTCGTAAAAGATAAATTACACTAGTGTCCCTAAGAATCCTCCCCCTGTTTTAAATTATTTATTTTATACTTTGAAATTACAGCTTAGAGGAAAAATAATAAAAATGAAAATTCTAAAATTAATTAAATTTTTTTGGACCAGATAAAAAAATTTATTCTTTGGCATCCGAAATAGTTTAAAACAATTCTATTCGGTTAATATGCGGAGGTATAAAAAATCTCAAGAAATAACCATTCAGACACTGTAAAATTCCTAAAAAAATGAAAATATTCCAAATAAAAAATTCCGAAATTATAAAATTATCGACAATTTCAAAAATCCTGTATTAGAAAATTCCTGAACTATAGCATTCCCGAAATCTAATTACCGACATTATAAAATACCCGGCATTATAAAACTACCAATGCAGGAAAATTTCCAAATCTGAACAATCCATAATTTGTTTGAAATAATAAATAATAATTAAAATAAAAAATATGTTCATAAAATAGAAGTATTTTATTTTATTAATTATTGATTTCCTAATTGATTTTTAATTATCAAAAATTTTCGAATTTCGGGAATTGTTTTATTTCAAGTGTTTTAATTTTTCCAATTGTTCCGAGTTAAAGGACAGTAAACCTGCGACTGGTCACTTATCGACAGACGATATGGGTTCGTGTCCGTGCTAAAATACAACTAGTCGATAAGTTTTTACATGGGAGATACAGTGAAATCTTAGCATGAACATGAACCATTATCCTCTGTCGGTAAAATACTTAGCTCAGAACAGAACCGAATCCATCGCAGCCCAGTTGCTATACTACTAATTTAGAATTTTTTTTACATGTGCAAAAAGCGTCTTTTTGAATTTAGTTAAATGCACAAACTTTTAAAAAAGGTTAAATATTTTGAACCTAAATTTTTTAGCTTGAATCGAAGAAGCAGGCAAATATTTTGCTTTAATAGAATGATTCTTTTGTTGTTTCTTTGCAATTTTTTTTACGCCTAAAGGAACTCGAATTTTCTTTGATGAAACCAAAATAATAGCAAATTGAAATAAAATTATTTTTTTTAAATAACGATGCAAAATGTTATGCTGTTGAATTACTAGTCCTTCTTTCCTTCTAATTTTTTTACTAAAATCTTTAAAAATAGAACGAAGTTTGATAAGTCAAACTTAGTAATTATTAATATAAAAAATATATTTAACTATTATAAACCATTATAATTTTTTAAAAATTATGTTTTCAAAATAAAAAGGAATACAAAACCTTTTGAGAAGTATAAACCAAAAATGTTTATTATTTTAAAGCATTTCAGAACCCCTAAATAGTTTTTAAATTTTATTTAAAAATAGTCCAAAAGCTACACTTCGTTGTAAATGTTTTGAAATATTTTCTAAACTTATAAATGTGTTTTTAAATTATTCAAATTTGTTGTAATTTTTTTTAACAATTTGCAGAATTAAGAAAAAATGCCTTAAAATATCTCTTACTCTTTTTCACAATTTTGGAAATCTTTTTAAATCTTTTCAAATATCCCGCTTAAATTATTTTTTCGGAATAAAAATTTCTTTTCAGTTTTTCTAGGAACCATAAGAAAATGGTTCTATTCTCATGAAACTTTTTAAAATTCTTACAACAACTTTTAATTTTTTTGTTATAAACCTGAAAAATATAAATTTTTTGTAATTATTTGAAATTATTTAAAAATTTACATTAATTTTGAATTTTTTAAATTACTAAGTGTTAAATTGCTATTTATACGTAAAAACCTAACAATTTTAATAAAAAATTAAATTTTTTTTAAATATACATAATTTTGTACATTTTAACTAGTTAAAATAAATTTTGAGTTCCGAATTTAAAGGTTGAATGCTCAATTAAAAAATTTTTCCCTTTTTAAGGTTTTTTATTTTCAAATTAAATTTAATTGATGAAATTTTGGAAAGTTTAATTAGCAATTTAAAAATGACTTTTCTATGAATAATTTAAATTTACTTCAAATAAGTGGTGACTATAAATTTTGACAGTTTAAAACAAAGTTCGAATTCGTTTTAGTTTCAAGGTTCTTGAGTAGAATTGTTTTTCATTTTTAATGTTTTTCCTATTTAAAATTACTTTTTAGTAAGAAAGTTTTTTAGTATATAATTCATCTAATAAGCTTTAATGTCGAATTATAATTTCGTTATGTAATAACAATTTAAATTCTAGAATTTCGAAATTTTTGATTTTGAAAAACTCAATTTAGTTTGCAATATTAATTAAATAATTATTTAATTATTTAATTTGCAATATTTAGTTTATCAAATCTTGATCGTTTTTAATTTAGAAAGGTTTAAATTCAAAAGTTTTCAATTTTTAATTATTTTACTGGAAATACTCTGAATTTTCAATTATGATGAATAAATCTAATACATAATTTAATTAAATTATATAATTATTGATTATTAAATTATATTTTAATACGATATAAATGTGTAATAAATAATCTGGTAAAATAAAAAAATAATTTTTAACAATATAGCGGACAGCAATAAAAATGAAAATCTATCAAACGCATTTAAAAATTGATATGCTAAGTTATAAATGTTATTTTGTAACAGAAAAATTTAAAAACTTATTTTTTTCTGAAAAAATCAATTTTTCAATCATTTTTAATTTTCTACATTGAAAATTCAAGAAAAAAGGAAATTTTGTTTTTTTACAGATTTTTGTTTAAATAAATCAAGATTTAAGTTCATAACAAAAAATTGTGAAAAAGTAGATTTTTCAAATACGGGTCGTCATTAACAAATAATTTTTTTTTAAATTAATAGAGTTCCAATAGACCTTCGTTAAAAAATTAATAAGATAAAAAAATTCCCAACTTCTTCTTAGTTGTTGAAACTGAATATCTGAATGTAAATTAATTTCAAGGAATGTACTGATATAAAATAAAAAATCAGAAGGTACACCGAAAATCTTGATTTTTAAAAGAAATGTTTTTCAATGATAGTCTTTATCATACTTTTTAATGCATAAAACGATAAAGTTTAATTACAAATAAAAAAAAAAAATTTCAGCTACATTTACTATTAACTAAGTTTTCATAAATCTAAATCATGCGCAGTTTGAAAATGGTTTACTTTAGGCACTGGTAAAAAGCTGCGCTTGCGGTATTTAAAGATGAAATATTTTAGACTCTGGCAAAAGTGACTTTAAACACTGAGGTTGGAATCTTCACGCTTTTATAAGTGCAGTAGTGGTTCTGTATATTTTTTAATTAATACGTGGCGTTAAATAACCTAAAAATACATAGGAGTAACTACTGCGCAAGCCGTAGATATCCAAGTTCTGACACCACTGGCGCCAACAAACTGACATAAAGGGCCGCGTAATTCGAACTCAAATTAAGCACAGTAAAGTTTTTAAAAGAAAAGTCTAAAAAATGAGTGAAACAAAATATTAAACGTGGACTGTAGCTTGATTAAAAAACAAAACTGCATAGTTGGAAAGTATCGTTAAAGAAGAAACGAAAGATTTGGTAGGGAGAAAATTTTGGACCAACAGCAGGTAAGGTAGATTATTTACTGTTGTTTAAAAATTATCTCTCTAACAAAGCTTTCTTTTTGGTTTTCAATAATATTTTCCTACTTTGCAGCAAAACTTTTCTTTAAGCTATAATTCACGTTTCATATTTTGTCCACTCCTTTTTTGTAATTTTCTTTTAAAAACGTTACTTTGCTTAATTTGAGTTTAAAATTTGCGGACATTTATGTAAGTTCCATGAATATAACAATTTATTTTAAAAATTTTTTGTAGGTTATGTTCTGGTCCTCAATTTATCTTTCCCAACTTACATCTAAACGAAATGAGGTATCGCTCTAAAAGTTTAAAAAATGAAAGAGGGGGCGATAAAGTGCATGTGTCTGTTTTTTTCTGGTGGAAATTTTGAAAAAAAATATTTTCGATGACACAAAAAGTTAAAGCTATTTTGGTACTTTTCTTTTCCAACTTACGTCCACACGGAATCAGATATTGCTTTCAAAATTGTGCACGATAATCAGAAGGAACGTAGGAATGTGCCTCTGGTCCTCAATAATTAGAATTGTGAAAAAAGTTTTTTTTCAATTAATAATTTGGAGGCTCGTTATGAGGTGAGGCAGAACAACAAAAATCGCTCACGAGCATTATACACAAATAATACAGAATCTAATGTATACACTTGAATTGCAATTAAACGAATTTCGTCTGACATACGGATCAGCTGTTTCAGAGCAGCACTAGCGCAGCGAGTAGACAACTTCGAACTTCTACGGGTCTGTAGGTAATACAGATTGCATAATTACCGACAGAGGAAGATAGAAGTCAAAGTTCTGCCGTGAAGCCTAAATGCGTCGGTCAATATTTCGTATTTGCATAAATAAACTTTTTTCTTCCCCTAACACTGTGTTCTGGAACAAACGGTCCTGTAGTATTTATTAATATTTTCCGAAAAATTTTTCCGCGTTATTGAAACTTTTATTTTTAAATATTTGTGAAAAAATATGGATCTCAGGATTGCCTTAATCAGGTGTTAGAATCGTTACATGGCCTTAATATTTGAAATCTCTGAAGTTTGTTTCGAATCACATATGTAGGAGGGATCGATGTAGGGTGACGGAAAGGTAAGTAAAAGGATGTGAGAGTAATAGGGAAAGGAGTGGGTGTACGATGAGTGTAAAGAGAGAAAAAAGGAGTAGGAATGAGAGTGAGCGTGGGTGCAGGATGGGTGGGAAGAAAGGAGAGAAGAGTGAAAGTGAGTCTATGATTGATAGAAATAAAAAAGAAGGGTGTGTGTATACGATAGGTGCACAGAAAGAAAAAGGAAGTGGAAGTAGGCGTAGGATGAGTAGAAAAAATGGAGAAGAAATGTATGTAGGATGTTTTGAATGACACATGTAAAAGGGATTGAGGTAAAGAGGATTGAGGGAAGGTAAGGAAAAGGATGTGAGAATGATATGGAAAAGAATGGGTGTATGATTAATGTAAAGAGAGAAGAAGGGAGTAGGAGTGAGAGTGATTAAAGGAAGGTTGGAAAGGAAGGAGAGATGAGTAGGTGTGGTTTAAGGATTCGTGGACAGAAAAGAGAAGGTTACGTGTGTACGATAGGTGCACAAAATGAAAAAGGGAGTTTAGGATTAGTAGACAGAATGGAGAAGAGACTGTACATAGAATGTTTGGAATGAAATATATAGGAGAGATCTTGTTAGGTGGAGGAGAAGGGAAGGGAAATGATGTGAGAGTGATAGGAGAAAGAGTGAGTAAAGGATGAGAGTAAAAAAAGAATAAGGGAGCGGGAGCCTGAGTGAGTGTAGCATTGATAGAATAAGAGGAGACGGGAGTGGGTTGGGTGTAGGTGTAGGATGGCTAGACATAAAGGAGAAGAGAGCGTATGTATGATGAGCAAACCGAAAGGAGAAGGGGACATGTATGATGGGTTCAAAGAGAGTAGAAGGGAGCGGGTGTAGGATGGGTGGACAAGAAGGAGAAGAGAGATTGAGTGGGTATAGAATGGGTAGACATGAAGAAGAAGGGAGTGAGTTATGTGTTGGATAGATATACAAAAAGGAGAATAAGGCGCATGCAGTATGGGTAGACAAAAAAGAGAAGGGAGTGCATACAGTAATGGTGGGCAAGAAGGAGAAGGGAGTATATGCAGTATTTGTGTATGGAAAGGAAACATGAGTGAGTGTGGGTATATGATGAACAGACAAAAAGGAGAAGGGTGTGGCAGTATGGGTGGAAGAAGGGCGTGTATGCAGTATGTATGGACAAAAAGGCGAAGGGAGTGGATGTGGGTGTATAATGGATAGATAAGAAGGAGGAGGGCGTGCATGCAGTACGGGTAGGCAGGAAGCAGAAGGGCGTACAAGCAGTATGGGGGAACAGAAAAGAGAAGGAAGAGGGTGCAGGTGTAGGATGGATAGACAAAAAGAAGAAGAGGTGCCTGCAGTATGGGTGGACAGAAAGGAGAAGGGAGTGCATGCAGTATGGGTGTACAGTATTGAGCAGGGCGTGCATGCAGTATGTATGGAGAGAAAGGCGAAGGGAGTGGGAGTGGATGTATAATAAATAGATAAGAAGAAGGAGGGAGTGCATGCAGTATGGGTAGGCAGGAAGCAGAAGGGCGTACAAGCAGTATGGGTGGACAGAAAGGAGAAGGGAGTAAGTGTAGGTGTAGGATGGATAGACAAAAAGGAGAAGGGAGTGCCTGCAGTACCGGTAGACAGAAAGGAGAAGGGAGTGCCTGTAATGAAAAATCGATTCTCTGCAATAATGAAACCTCTAAAAAGAATAATATTGTTCCCCTTTGCATAATAAAATCACCCCTTTCAATCTCCCTCCTAATATTTTCATTTTTTAATCAGACCTGCCATAAGATGTCGGATGCTGAAAGCAGTATCGACAGTTTCATCGTGATTGAAAGGACTATGAGTGAGGAAGTCGGTGAGCCAATGCCCACTGTAAGGAACAATGGAGATAACGACAAGCTCGAGGAATTCGAGAAGCTTCTTCGATCGATGATGGAATCTCGTGGTCCCTCTCTCGAAGAGGAGGAGGAGGGGCTTCTGGAGGAAGGAAGCGATGACAAGATTGCAGGTATTCCCAATCTCGAATATTTGAAGACTAAATCCACCCTCTTTTAGCAACAGGGTTCCAAAACTCTAATATCGACTTGAGAGAACTTTAACAAAGAAATTTAATTTGGATGACAAAATTTGTCTGTAGATTTTATTTTAAGGGGCCTTTAAAAAATAAGTCACACTATATAGAGGCTGAGGTAGGGGGGGGGGGGGGTTACGGGGGTTGGGAAGATATAAAAAATATAATTTTAAATTACAAGTGTAGCATCTAAATAAAGACTCTTTCTCATATTTTCCCCTATCAATGCAACTATTTTTTGTTTAAAGTTCATGTTTTTATTTTAAAAGTGTATCATTATATTTTTGGTTAGGAATTAATTTATTTTGGTTAAAAATGTCACTACTTATTTGAAGATTTAACTGTCTTCTTAATTTTTTTGACTTAAAGATAAATTTTTTTTACTGATAATTTAACTAATCCTGTTTTGACTGAAAACTGATCTTTTATAGTTGCAAATTTAGCTTTTAAATTTTTCATTGAGAATTGATCTTGCTTGATTGAAAATGCAATTATATTATTGAAAATTGAAAAAATTCTTTAAAAATTCATTCTTATAGTAGAAGTTTGAACTACTTGGTCAAACATTCTTTTTTCTTTGGTCAAAATTTTATTTTTTTACTGATAATTTAACTACTTAATTTTTTAAATAGATGGTTTTTAGGTCAAAGTTTAAATATTAGATGATTTTTTATTAATTTATTCATCTTTTTTTGTCAAAAATTCAACTTTATATTGTTAAAAGTTAAATGATTTTATTAAATATTGATGTGATTGGTTAAACATTTAACTTTTTTATTTAAAATTTATTTTTTTGTTAATAATTACTTTTTTTGACAGAACATGCAATTATTATAATATTGACTAATAATTGCTAGTTTTTAGTTGAAAATTCAACAATTTAGTTAAAAATGGATGAATTCTCTTGTACATTCGTCTTTGCTGATTGATAATTATTCTTCTTGATGCAAAATTTAAATGATTTGTTAAAAGATAAACTACTTTCTTAAAAATTAATTTAAATAATTGAAGATTCATCTCTTTCGATTGAAAATTTAAATCTTTTGTGGAAAATTAGATTTTTAAATTAAAAATTTAACAATTTTGTTTGAAAAATTATGTATTTTGTTATGCTATCGTCTTCTTTAATAAAAAATTAATGTTCTTGATTAAAAATTAAACAGCTTGGTAGAAAGTTAAACTACTTTGTTAAACATTAACTTGATTGGTGGAAAATTAGGTGTTTTGTTAAAAATTCGTTTCTTTTTTGCAGGAATCAATATCTTCAAGTATGAATTTCATTATTTATTTTTAGCTTTGAAATTAATAATTTTTAGTTAAAAATTCAAGAATTTATTGTAAAATTGATATATTTTGTTGTGAATTTATCTGTTATGGTTAAAAATTATTTTTCCGGATTAAAAATTGAACTGCTAAAAAAAGTCGATAATTTGTTGTTTTGTTGTTAAATATTCATCATTTTCTTGCAAAAAGAAATATAATAAAAAATAATTATTTTTTTTTTTAAATTAATCGTCTTAGGTTTAAAATTCAAATATCTGGTTAAAAATTGTACTATTTTGTTGAAGATTTAAATAATTTGTTAAAAATTAATCTATTTTGTTAAAAATTTATCTTTTTGTTCAAAAATGTATCTGCTTGTACAAAATTAAAAAATTCAAATTTGTTGTTAAAAAATAATCCCTTTTGTTCAGAAGTTTAATTCATTGGTTGTGAATGCAATATTTTAATTATTGATTAATTTTTTCTAAAAAAATCAACTATTTTGTCAAAAACTATACTCTAAAGTTAAAAATGATCTATTTTGTTGAAGATTTAAAAAGTTTATTAACAATTCAACTATTTTGCTCAAAATTAATATTTTTTAAAAAGTCATCCTTTCCGTCGTGTTATTCGACCATTCAATTGAAAATTACTTTTTAAACTTTAAATATTGAATAGATCGGTTAAAAATTCAACTATTATATTAAAAATTCATCTTGATTGTTTTAAAGTTCAACTACTTCGTTGTAAATGCAAATATTTCTATAATAATTATTCATTTTGTTTAACAATTTAAGAATTTGGTATAAATTTTAATAATTTTGTTAAAAATTAAATTATTTTGGTAGTAAATTTAATAATTTTGTTTAAAATTAAATTATTTTGCTAAAAACCATCTTCTTTGCCTGAAAATCCAACTGATTTGTTGAAAATTAATCCTTTTAGGCAGCGAATATTGATTGTTTTGTAGTTTAAAATTAATTTGATTTTTTGTTGAACGTTCAACGATTTGGTTAAGAAATCATCTTTCTTGGTTGAAATTAACTTCTTTGTTCAAAAATCATCTTTTACGGTTTAAAGGTCAACTTTTTTCAAAAAAAATAAACTTTATAGCTTAAAAAATAAATTTTTCCTTTAAAAATGTAGTATATTTCGATTAAAAACCTTAAGGGGGTTAAAACGACTTGGGGTTTTAACACATACATAATACGTCTACGAGGATAAATTTTTTAAGGTAATGTTTAAACAGATAATCTCAATGAAATTTTACTCGCAGGAGGAGAGCGATTTTTAAATAAATATTCTTCTTATTACTATTTTTGTGATTAAAAATGCAGCGTTCTTTAGCGCCTGTAAAGTGCAACGCGCCCGCTAGCACTGTATGCCAGGTTGCAGTCACTCGATTTTGTTTCAAGTCGAATAAAATCTGCAATATAATAATATAATATACTAAATGATTATTCTATTATACATTAATGTAAGTGACGAAGACGCAGTACCTTCAGCTTTTATTCGACTTAAAATTAAATCTTGTCACTGCAGCCCGACATACAGTTATGGCTGACAAGTTGCATTTTACAGGCGCAAAAGAACCCTAAATTTTAAATTATAAAAAAAACCGACAAAGTTTTTCCAAAAAAGGCTTCGCTCCCTCAAGTAAAATTGCTTTTAGATTATTTATTTAAAATAATTCTTCAAACAATGCATCCTCTTAAACGTATTGTGTATGTGGCGAAAACCCCAGTCATTTTAATCGCCTTAAGCTTTTCACATATCAGATTATAAATGGTACCTACTTAATAATTTTTTTTTTTAATTTTTAATTTTTTTAAATTTTATAAAGAAATCAGTGTTTTAAATGGAATTATAGGTTATAAATGGTACCTACTAAATAATTTTTTTTTAATTTTTAATTTTTTTTTTAATTTTATAAAGAAATCAGTGTTTTAAATAGAATTATATGAGGTTCAGATATGGATCAATCAACGCTCAATTCCATCCGAAATATTTATATTTCGATAGACTGTGCGGTATTCGTTCAATTTATTTCCGATCCATTAAATTGGATTTTCAGACAATATATATGCAGTTTAATTAAATTGTTTTATAGCTTCGACATGCTTGGCATCTTTTGATCCTATTGGAAAAATTAAAAAAAAAATTTCACGATTTAAATCCAAAGAAAAGTTAACAATAATAAGGAAAAATAAGTAATAATAATATTACCTTAGGGGTGATCTATAAATTACACAATACATTCTTTGCCCGAATAACTTCAAATTTTTGAAATAATTTTATCGTTAATGCCAATTGCAAAATTTGTTGAAAAAAGGGTTTTTCCTTATATTGTCTTAAATACCCTAAAATTAACATTTTTTTTTTAATTTGGAAATATCTTGAAATATTAAAATGTTTTATATTTAAAATATTTTTTTAACACTTAATTATTGTGAATAAATTATTAAATATTAAATTAAAGTGTAATAAAAATCCTTTAAAATATCTCAAATTATTTACAATTCTTTAAAATCTTATGAAAAATTTCGGAATCTTTTTAAATATATTAAAATCTTTGAAATTATTTAAAATCTTACATTTTTTTCATAGAAAATATCTTGAAATAGTGTAAAAATTTTTTATTTCTTGAAATCTGTCAACTTCTGTAATTAAATTTTTTGATATTTCTTACTATTTTTTAAATATTTTGTAACTTCCTCGTAATTCGTTTAAAATACACTAAATTATTTCTAGTCTTTGGACATTTTTTAAAAATTTATTGCACATTTCTAAATATCATGAAAAATTCATGGAATGATTTAAAATATTCTGAAATCTTTGAAATCCTTTAGAATCTTTTGAAATTACATCTAAAAATATCATAAATCCCTTAAATCATTAAAATACTTCAAGATCTCTTAAAAGTCTTTTAAAATATCCTATAACATTTTAATTTCTTGAAAAATTTTAAAATTTTTCTAAATCTCTGAAACTACTTTGAAAAACTTGAAAATGTGTTTAAATATTTGAAATGCCTAGAAACCCTTCAATTGTTAATTTATAAAATTTCTTAAATCCCGAAAAATCCTTTAAAATAATATAAAATATTTCTAATCCTTTGGAAAATTCAAAAACTCGTTTGATTTTTTTCAAAAAGATCTGCTTAAAGGCATTTGAAATCTCTAAGAATATTTTAAAATAGTCTAATATTTTTCAGGATTTTCAAAATCTTTGAAAGTACCGTGAAAGATTTAAAATATCTTTAAATATTTTATATACTTAAAAATCGTTTAATAATTGCGAATGAATTATTTGAAGTTTTATTAAAATATTATGAAATCCCTTGAAATTCCGTTAAGCTTCAAGAAATTTAATGGTGTTCCTGGAAATTTTTTGAAATTTGTTAATTCTTTTGAAACTGCTCTAAAACCCTGTAAAATACTCTAAAAGATTTGCAATCCTTTAAAATATTTTGAAATACCTAGATTTTTTTTTAAAGATTAAAAAAAATCCTAAGAATCTTTTAAAATGTCCTAAAATATTTTAAATTTTTGAAAATATCCGGAAAAGCTTACAAATGTCTTTAAATATTTAAAATGCTGCGGAATCGTGAAATTGTTTTAAATAATTTCTTTTGAATTTCATTCAAATAAGCTAAAATTCCTGAAAACCCCGTGCAATTCTTTAAAATATCCTAAAATATCCTTTGAATTCTTTACAAATTTTTTTGATTTTTTTATCTTCATGAAAAATCCTTGGAATCTCTTGGAATCTCTTAAAATACGCTGAAATCTTTAAAATCATTCGAAATCTTTTAAAAAGTTTAAAATAATCATATATTTTAAAAAAATTTCAAAATCTTTGGAAATTGCTTGAAATATTGAAAGTCTCTTTAAATATTTTAAATGCTTAAAAATCGTTTAATTATTTCGAATAAATTATTTAAAATTTTATTAAAATATTATGAAATCCCTTGAAATTCAGCAAAGCTTCAAAAAATTTAATGGTATTCCTGGAAATTTTTTGAAATTTTTTAAGTCTTTTGAAACTTTTCTAAAACGTGTAAAATACCCTAGAAGATTTGCAATCCTTTAAAATATTTTGAACTACCTAGATTTTTTTAAAGACTTGAAAAATCCTAAGAATCTTTTAAAATGTCCTAAAATATGTCAAGTTGTAAAAAATCTCCGGAAAACCTTGCAAATCTCATTAAATATTTATAATGCTTTGGAATCCTTAAATTGTTTAAAATAAATTCTTTTGAAAATTGATTAAAATATTCTAAAATTCTTGAAAATCCCGTTGAAATCCTTATAAATACTCTAAAATATATCCAATACTTTGAATTCTATAAAAAAAATTCTAACTTCATGGAAAATCTTTGGAATTTCTTTGAATCTCTTAAAGCACTCTGAAATACCTTGAAATATTGAAAATATCTGTAAATTTTTTAAATACTTCAAAATTGTTTAATTATTTCAAATGAATTATTTGAAATTTTATTCAAATATTATAAAATCCCTTGAAGTTATGTAAAGCTTCATAAAAATTTAATGGTACTCCTGGAAATTTTTTGAAATTTCTTAAGTGTTTTCAAACTTCTCTAAACACCTTTAAAATACTCTAAAAGATTATTAATCCTTTGAAATATTTTAAAATACCTAGATTTTTTTAAAGACTTGAAAAATCCTAAGAATCTTTTAAAATGTCCTAAAATATGTCAAATTTTCTTAAATATCCGGAAAAGCTTGCAAATATCTTTAAATATTTAAAAATGCTTTGGAATCGTGCAATTTTTTTGAATAAATTCTTTTAAAATCCCGTCACATCGTTTAAAATACCCTAAAATATTTCTAATCCTTTGAATTCTGCACAAAAAAAATTTAACTTCATGAAAAATCCTTGGAATCTCTTGGAATCTCTTGGAATCTCATAAAACACCCTTGAAATTCCGTAAAGCTTCAAGAAATTTGATGGTATTCCTTGAAATTCTTTGAAATTTTTTAAGTCTTTTGAAACTTTTCTTAAAACCTTTAAAATACTTTTAAAAATTTGCAATCCTTTAAAATATTTTGAACTACCTAGAAGCAATCAAAATTTTTAAAATCTCCGGAAAACCTTGCAAAGCTCTTTAAATATTTGAAAAGCTTTAAAATCCTTCAATTGTTTTGAATAAATTCTTTTGAAATTCATTAAAATATTCTAAAACTCCTAAATATCCTGTGAATTCCTTTAAACTACCCTAAAATATTTCCAATTCTTTAAATTAATTTTTAAAAAAATTTAACCTTATTAAAAATACTTGTAATCTATTGGATTCTCTTAAAACACGCTGAAATCTTAAAAATCATTCGAAATCTTTTGAAAAATTTAAATTAATCTCATAAAAGTTTTTTTTTTAAATCATTGGAAATACCTTGAAATATTAAAAATATCTGTAAATATGTGAAATACTTAAAAATCGTTTAATTATTTCGAAAAAATTATTTGAAATTTTATTAAAATATTATGAAATCCCTCGAAATTCCGTAAGGATTCAAGACATTTAATGGTATTCCTTGAAATTTTTTGAAATTTGTTAAGTCTTTTAAAACTTCTCTGAAAACCTTTGAAATACTTTAAAAGATTTGCAGTCCTTGGAAATACTTTGAACTACCTAGATTTTTTTTTAAATTTGAATAATCCTTAGAATTTTGTAGAAATTTTTGATGTAAGTTCTTGGCTTTAGGGTCAGGATAATTGAAACTAATTAAGTTGTTTCAAACGTTTCGGCACACAATGGTGGCCCTCATCAGTGAGTTTTATTAAATCTCTTTCAAAATGTTTTTAAAGTTATCAATTTTTTTTAGATATCCAGAAAACCTTGCAAATTTCGTAAAATTCTTTGGAATCCTTCAATTGTTTTAAATAAATTCTTCTGAATTTCATTAAAATATTCTAAAATTTCTGAAAATCCCGTGAATTCCTTTAAACTACTCTAAAATATTTCCAATCCTTTAAATTCTTCAACAAAAAATTTTAACTTCATGAAAAATCCTTGGAATCTCTTAAAACACGCTGAAATCTTTAAAATAAATCGAAATTTATTAAAATCTTTGAAATAATCTTATATTTTGTTAAAATTTCAAAATCGTTGGAAATGCGTTGAAATATTCAAAGTCTCTTTAAATATTTTAAAAGCTTAAAAATCGTTCAATCATTGTTAATAAATTATTTAAAATTTGATTCGAATATTATAAAATCTCTTGAAATTCCGTAAAGTTTCAAGAAATTTAATGGAATTCCTTGAAATTTTTTGAAATTTTTTAAGGCTTCTTTGAAACTTTTCTGAAAACCTTTAAAATACTCTAGAAGATTTGCAATCCTTTGAAATATTTTAAACGACCCAGATTTTTTTAAAGACTTGAAAAATCCTAAGAATCTTTTAAAATGTCCTAAAAGCTATCCTTCAATTTTTGGAATAAATTCTTTGGAAATTCATTAAAAGATTCTAAAATGCCAGAAAATCCCGTAAAATCCTTTAAACTACCCTCAAATATTGTCAATTCTTTGAATGATTAAAAAAAATATATTTTTAACCTCATGAAAAATCCTTGGAATCTCTTGGATTCCTCTTAAAACACGCTGAGATCTTTAAAATCATTCGACATCTTTTGAAATCTTTAAAATAATCTTATATTTTTAAAAATTTTCAAAATCGTTGGGAATACCCTGAAGTATTGAAAATATCTGTAAATATTTTGAATATTTAAAAATCGTTTAATTATTGGGCATAAATTATTTGAAATTTTATTAAAATATTATGAAATCCCTTTGAAATATTTTAAACTACCTAGATTTTTTTAAAGATGTTAAAAAATCCTAATAATCTTTTGAAATTCACTTGTGAATAAGTTCTTTTGAATTTCATTAAAATATTATAAAATTCTAGAAAATCCCGTGAAATCCTTCAAAATACCCTAAAATTTTTCCCATCCTTTGAATAACACGCAGGAAATACGTAGGAAATACCTTGAAATATTGAAAATATCTGTAAATATTTAAAATACTTAAAAATCGTTTAATTATTGAGAATAAATTATTTGAAATTTTATTAAAATATTGTGAAATCCCTTGAAATTTCTAGATTTTTTAAAGATTTTAAAAATCCTTAGAATCTTTTAAAATGTCCTAAAAGCTATCAAATTTTTTTAAATCTCCGGAAAACCTTAGAAATCTCTTTAAATATTTGAAATTCTTTGGAATCCTTCAATTTTTATAAACAAATTCTTCTGAATTTCATTAAAAAATTCTAAAATTCTTGAGAATCCCATGAAATGCTGTAAACTACCCTAAAATATTTCCAATCCTTAAAATTCCTTAACAAAAATTTTGTAATCTTATTAAAAATCCTTGGAATCTCTTGGAATCTCTTAAAACACGCTAAGATCTTTAAACTCATTCGAAATAGTTTTAGAAAATTTAAAAATAATCTTATATTTGTAGAAAATTTCAAAATCTTTGGAAAAACCTTGAAATATTGAAAAAAATATCTGTAAATATTTGAAATACTTGAAAATCGTTTAATTATTGCAAATAAATTATTTGAAATTTTATTAATATATTACGAAATCCCTAAAAATTCCGTAAAGCTTTAAAATACTCTAAAAGATTTGCCACCCTTTAAAATATTTTGAAATTCCTAGATTTTTTTTAATATTTTAAAAATCCTAAGAATCCTTTAAAATGTCCTGAAAGCTATCAAATTTTTTTTTAATCTCCGGAAAACCTTGGAAATCTCTTTAAATATTTGAAATGCTTTGGAATCATTTAATTGTTTAAAATAAATTGTTTTGAATTTCATTAAAATATTCTGAAATTCTTCAAAATCCCGGTGAACTCCTTATAAATACTCTAAAATATTTCCAATACTTTGCATTCTTAAAAAAAAATTTTTTAACTTCATGGAAAAGCCTTGGAATTTCTTTGGATCTCTTAAAACACTCTGAAATCATTAAAATCATTTAAAATCCTTTAAAATCTTTAAAATAATCTTATATTAAAATTTTTTTGAAAATCGTTGGAAATACCTTGAAATATTGAAAATATCTGTAAATTTTTTAAATACTTCAAAATTTTTAAATTATTTCAAATGAATTATTTGAAATTTTATTCAAATATTATAAAATCCCTTGAAATTCCGTAAAGCTTCATAAAAATGTAATGGTACTCCTGAAAATGTTTTGAAATTTCCTAAGTGTTTTGAAACTTCTCTAAACACCTTTAAAATACTCTAAAAAATTATTAATCCTTTGAAATATTTTGAAATACCTAGATTTTTTTAAAGACTTGAAAAATCCTTAGAATCTTTTAAAATGTCCTAAAAGCTATCAAATTTTTAAAAATATCCGAAAAATCTTGCAAATCTCTTTAAATATTTGAAATGCTTTGGAATCCTTTAATTGTGTTGAATAAATTCTTTTGAAATTCATTAAAATATTCTACAATTTCTGAAAATCCTGTGAAATCCTTTAAAATACTGTAAAATATTTTCAATCCTTTGAATTCTTAAGAAAAAATTTAACTTCATGAAAAATCCTTGTAATCTCTTAAAACACGCTCAAACCTTTATAATAATCTTATATTTTTTTAAATTTTCAAAATCGTTGGAAATACTTTGAAATATTGAAAATATCTTTAAATATTTGAAATGCCTAAAAATGGTTTAATAATTGAAAATAATTTATTTGAAATTTTATTAAAAGATTATGAAATCCATTGAAATTCCTGGATTTTTTTAAAGATTTAAAAAATCCTTAGAATCTTTTAAAATGTCCTAAAAGCTATCCAATTTTTTTAAATCTCCAGAAAACCTTGCAAATCTCTTTAAATATTTGAAGTGCTTTGGAATCCTTCAATTGTTTTGAATAAATTCTTTTAAATTTCATTAAATTATTTCTAATTATTTTTAATCCTTTGAATTGTTCAAAAAAAAAATTTCAACTACATGAAAAATCCTTGGAATCTCCTAAAACACGCTGAAATCTTTAAAATTATTCGAAATCTTTAGAAAACTTTAAATTAATCTTATATTTAAAAAAAATTTTTAATCGTTGGAAATACATTGAAATATTGAAAATATCTGAAAATATTTTAAATAATTAAAAATTGTTTTATTATTTCGAATAGTTTATTTGAAATTTCATTAAAATATTATGAAATCACTTGAAATTCCTAGATTTTTTTAAAGATTTTAAAAATCCTTGAATCTTTTAAAATGTCCTAACAGCTATCCATTTTTTTAAAATCTCCGGAAAACCTTTCAAATATCTTTAATTATTTGAAATGCTTAGGAATTCTTTTATGGTTTTGAAACAATTCTTTTGAAATTCATTAAAATTTTCTGAAATTACTGACAGTCCCGTGAAATCCTTTAAACTACCCTAAAATATTTCCAGTCCTTTAAATTCTGCACAAAAGAAATTTAACTTCATAAAAAATCCTTGGAATCTTTTGGAATCTTTTAAAACACAGCAGAAATGTTTACAATATTTCAAAAACGTTTCAAATCTTAAGAATAATCTTATATTTTTAAAAACGTTCAGAATTTTTGGAAATGCCTTGAAATATTGAAAGTCTCTTTAAATATTTTATATGATTCAAAATCATTCAAGCAGTGAGAATAAATTATTTAAAATTTTAGTTAAATATCATAAAATATCTTGAAATTCCGTAAAGTTTCAAGAAATATTATTCTCTAAAATTCCATGAAAATTATAAATCTCTCGAGACTTCCTTGCAAATCTTTGAAATACTTTTGAAATCCTTTAAACTATCCTAAAATATGTCCAATACTTTGCATTCTTTAAAAAAAATTTTAACTTAATGAAAAATCCTTGGAATCCATTGGAATCTCTTAAAACACACGGAAATCTTTAAATTATTTAAAATCTTTTGAAATCTTTAAAATAATCTTATATTTTAAAAAATTTTTAAAGTAGTTGGAAATACCTTGATTATTGCGAAAAAATTATTTAAAATTTCATTAAAATATTATGAAATCCCTTAAAATTCTTAGATTTTTTAAAGATTTTAAAAATCCTTAGAATCTTTTAAAATGTCCTAAAAGCTATCAAAATTTGTTTAAATATCCGGAAAACCTTGTAAATCTCCTTAAATATTCGAAATTCTTTGGAATCCTTCAATTGTTTTGAATAAATTATTTTGAAATTCATTAAAATATTCTGAAATTTCTGAAAGTCCCGTGAAATCCTTTAAACTACCCTAAAATACTTCCAATTCTTTAAATTCTTTAAAATAATCTTATATTTTTAAAAATTCCTAAAATCGTTGGAAATCGTTCAATCATTGTGCATAAATTATTTAAAATTTTATTAAAATATTATGAAATCCCTTAAAATTCCGTAGAGCTTCAAGAAATTTAATGGTATTCTTGGAAATTTTTTTCTAGAAGATTTGCAATCCTTTAAAATATTTTGAACTACCTAGATTTTTTTAAAGACTTGAAAAATCCTAAGAATCTTTTAAAATGTCCTAAAATATGTCAAGTTGT
>JAAAKG020194453.1:0-24266 GCA_010014905.2 Druon quercuslanigerum
ATAAATAATCAATAGAAGGTGATTTTTTTTGGTCTGAGGGGCAATAAAATTATAAATCTTCGACAAAAAAAAATTTCGCTTCAAAATGAGAAATTCAAATTTTAATTTGCATAATTAGTTTACACAAAATTAAAAGAATTTTTAATGTATTATTTCAGCATTGAATTAACCAGTATAATTTTTACCAAAAAAATTTTTATTCAAAACATTAATTTACTACCAACAAAAATTTCAACAAAAAATAAATTTTTAATAAATATTTAAACATTTTAAGCAATAGAATTTGGACTAAAGTTTTAACATTTTAACCCAAAAATATGAATTTTAATACAAAATATAATTTGCCTCCCAATAGTTGAATTTTATTTTTAAATATTTGAATTTTCAACCCTGAAAAGAAATATTTTGTATCTTTTTACAAATTAATTAAATTTTTAAGCAAAAAAGACGAATTTTCTAAGATTACATAAATTTTTAACAAATAGTTCAATTATTAACTAAAAATTATGAATTTTATACCAAGAAAAGAATATTAAATTTTTTTATTTACAAAAATTAGACTTTAACCAAAGAAACAACCTTGTTTTTAAAAGAAGATTTCAATAAAATTAAGAAAATAATTCTCAAAAAGTATTTGAAAAAAAAGGAAACGGTTCACAAAAATGGAATTTTAATTTTATATATAGATTTTTTTGTTTGTTTGAAAAACATTATAAGGTAAGATAAAAGTAGAGGGTGATTTTTTTTGTCCACAGGGCAATAAATTTATAAATCTTCGACGAAAAAAATTCGCTTCAAAATGAGAACTTCACATTTTAATTTGAAAAATTAGTTTACGCAAAATTAGAAGAATTTTTAATAAATTATTTTAACATTAAACCAACTAGTTAAATTTTTAACAAAAAATTTCGATTCAAAAAATTAATTAATTAATTATTTACTACCAACAATAATTTCTACAAAAGATTCAAATTTTTGAATAAAAGATGAATTTTCAATCAATATTTAAACATTTTAAGCAGAAGAATTTGGACTAAATTGTTAAAATTTCAATACAAAAATATGAATTTCAATGATTAAAAAATTTCCTCCCAATTGTTGAATTTTATTTAAAACTATTTGAGTTTTCAACCTTGAAAAGAAAATTTAAAAAAAAAGTGACTGTTGAAAATAATTTTATATCTTTTTACAAAATAATTAAATTTTTAACAAAAAAAGAATTTTCTAAGATTAGATACATTTTTAACAAATAGTTCAATTCTTAACTAAAAATGAGGAATTTTCTACCAAGAAAAGAATATTTAAATTTTTATTTACAAAAATTAGAATTTAACCAAAGGAAAAATCTCGATTTTAACCATTTAAGGTTTTTTAGTCAGAAAAGAAGATTTCTATAAAATTAAAAAAAAAATTCTGCAAAAGTATTTGAAAAAAAATACGACAAGCGTTCGCAAAAATCGAATTTTGAATTTATATATACATATATTTAATTTGAACAACAAAATATAAATTTCAATAAAAAAAAATAATTTTCCTCCCAATAGATAAATTTTATTTTAAAAAATTTGAATTTTCAAGCCTGAAATGAAAATTTTTTAACAAAAAGGGTGACCGTTGAACATAATTTTGTATCCTTTTACAAAAAAATTAAATTTTTCACCAAAAAAGAAGAATTTTATAAGAATACAAAATTTTTTAAAAATACTTTAATTTTTAACTAAACTTTATGCATTTTCTATCAAGAAAAGAATATAAATTTTTTATTTACAAAAATTAGAATTTAACTAAAGGAAAAACTATCTTTTTAACCCAGAAAGATTTTTGAGTCGGAAAAGAAGATTTTAATAAAATTAACAAATTCTCAAAAAGTATTTGAAAAAAAAATACGAAAATGGTTCGCAAAAATTGAATTTTAAATTTATTTATGTATATATATACAATATATATATATATTTTTTTTTGGTTGTTTAAAAAACATTATAAGGTAAGATGAAAATAGAGGGAATTATTAATTAATTTTTAAAAGTTAATATTTTTTGTTAAAAATTAAAATTTCTTGTTGAACAACAAGAAATAATTTTTTCTCGATTAAAATTGATCATCTTGGTTGAAGAATTGACTGTTTTCTTTTAGTATTCGTCATTAAGTTAAACTATTAAAACCTCATTTTTTCCCAAATTTTTTTGTATAAATTCACCAACTCAATATTTGCAAGCTAAATTCTCATTTTTTGATCTTGAAAATTGGATTTTTGACAACTTCTGAGTTTGAACAAATTTTCCACTTGAATAAAAAAAAATCATCCCCTATTTTCATCGTACCTTATAACGTTTTTTAAACAAAAAATATATAAATATAAATTTTGACTTTTGCTAACGCTTTTTGTATTTTCTTTTCAAATACTATGAAAATTGAAAGAAAATGCATCAACCAGAAATATTTTACTTAAATTCATTTGTATTTTAAATTGAAACAATAATTTTCGAAATTTCAGACATAAAAAAAGGATTAAATAAAATTTCATTATTGTATTTGTAATTAAGAAATAACATATTTATACAAAAATTTTAATTGTTGAAATTCAGGAATTTTCCAATTCGATATTTTTCTTTTTCGTTTTTTTTAGTATTCGCGAATTTTAATATTCGGGAATTTTCCGAATTGCTATTTTTATTTTTTCGGCTTTTTTTTTATTCGTCAATTTTAAAGTGTCAGTCGTCCCGGTTATTTTATAATTTCGGGAATTTTTAAAGCTTTGAGAATTATCAAAAATTTCTCTCCGGGTAGGAAAATTATGGTGATTGTTTTATATAATAAGAAGTTAAACCTAATTCGTATAACTTTTTTTATTAATTTTTTTAATGAGCAAAGACGTCATTTTATAGGATTAGATTAATTATTATTAAAATTTAAAAAAGTAATTTTAAAACTGCTGAATTAAACAAAAGTTATTATTTTAAATTTAAACTACTGTTTAATAGAATCGAAATCGGATTGCTAGAAGTCGGTTTTTATTGTAAAAATTCACGTTAAATTATTAAAATAAAATTTATATTACTAAAATAATTTCTGAATTTACAGGAATGGAATTAGATTTGCTAAAATTCAATTTGAATTTCAGAAAGTCATATCGCATTTCCCTAATATATATCAGGTTACATTCTTATAATTTCTAAGGAGCGTTGGGAAATCTTTGGAAGGTATTTTTAAATTCTGAATTGCGTTTTCCTACAATCGGCCCTTCCCAATGCTTTGAATAACAAAAATTCGCATTTTAATCTTCTTCCTCAATAGTATTGGCATACCAGTTCGAACGATATTGATTATTCATTGTATTGTCGCTTCTCTTCTTTCTTTATTTTTTCCGATATTCTTTCCTTTTGTTATCGTCTCAATTTTCCACAATTATTTATTTAGTTACTATAAGAAAAGTATTTTTCCTTTTTTCAATTAAAATTAATAAGGCCAGCATTTTTATACGTGGAATTTTTAAATTGGTGAGCATTCTAATTCACCGTTATATTTCAAATATGTACCAGTATTAAATTAGTAATTTTTAAATATTTTTTTATTTTTTCAACTTTCTTGAAATCTTTGGAATTTTTGGAACTCCCTGGCATTTCTGAATTCCCTGAATACGTGGAATTTCCTGAATTCGTGTAATTCCTTAAATTCTTGTAATTTCGTGAATTCGTGTAATTTCGTAAATTTGTGATTCTCCCTGAATTCATTTACTTCTATGAATTCGTGTAATTTATATCATTCTTTGAATGCGCGTAATTCTTTTAATACACGAGTTAAAGGAATTATGCTAATTTACAGAATTACACGAATTTTCTGAATTCGTGAAATATGGCCAATTCTTTGAATGTCCTGAATTCGTGTAATTTTCTTCAAAAAGTGCCATTTCCTATAAAAAAAGTAAATTCCCTGAAAGCGTGGAACTTCTTCAAATCGTGGAATATTTTGAAAATGTTAGATCTCCTGATTTCGTGGAATTTAGTAAATTCCTTTCATTCTTGTAATTTTCTGAAATTCTTGATTAATTGGAATGTTCTGATTTCGTGGAATTTACTGAATTCCCTGAATTCGTGGGATTTAATTAATTCGTCTAATTTTCTAAATTCGTGTAATTCTTAGAATTCGTGTAATTCATTCAATTATTATAATAATTCTCTGGATTTTTGTAATTTCCTGAGTTTGCCTTTTTCCCTGAATTCGTGTAATTCTCTTAATTCATGTAGTTCCCTGATTTTGCTTAACTCTCTGAATTCCTGAGATTTTCCTCAATTCATCTAATTCTCTGAATTCTTAAAGTTTTCTAAATTCGTAAAATTGTCTGAATTCGACAAATTTCCTGAATTCGTGTCATTTTTTGACTATGTAGAATTTCCTAAATTTGTTGAATTCTTTAAATTCGTGTAATTTCGCGAATTCGTCTAATTCCCTACATACGTTTACTTCTATGAATTCGTGTAATTCATATAATTCTTTGAATTCGCGTAATTCTTTTGATACACGAGTTAAAGGAATTATGCTAATTCAGAGAATTACAAGAGTTTCATGAAAATGTAGAATATTGTGAAAAAGTGGAATTTCCTGAATTTTTGAAATATGACGAATTCTTCGAATGTCCTGAATCCGTGTAGTTTCCTAAAAAAAGTGTAAGTTCCTAAAACAAAAGAAACTTCTTATAGGCGTGGAATATCTTGAAAATGTTAGATCTCCTGATTTCGTGAAATTTAGTGAATTCCTTTAATTTTGTCATTTCCTCTCAAATTTTTAAATTATTAGAATGTTCTCATTTTGTACAATTTACTGAATTCTATGAATTCGTGGAATTTAATTAATTAATCTAATAACCCAAATTCGTGTAATTCTTCAAATTCCTCTAATTCTCTTAACTCATGTAGTTCCCTGATTTTTTAAGCCTGAATACGTGAAATTTCTTGAATTCTAAGAATTTCTCCAATTCCCTGAATTTGTAAATTTCCTGAGTTTGATGAATTCTTTGAATTCTTGTAAGTTCCTGAATTTGAGGAATTTTTCTGAATTCGTGTAATTTAATTAATTTGTATTATTCGCCAAATTCGTGTAATTTCCTCGAGTTCGTGTAATTTCCTCAACTATCGTCATTCTCTGAATTTGTGTAATTCCCTGAATTTATGTTATTCTCTGAATTTGTGTTATTCTCTGAATTCGCGGAATTCTCTTAATTCATGTAGTTACCTGATTTTGTGTAACTCCCTGAATTCGTGGAATTTTCTGCATTCTTGTAATTTCCAGAATTCGTGTAACCTATTGAATTTGGCCAATTCCCTGAATTTTTGTAAATTTCCTAAGATAGGTGAATTCTTTGAATTCTTATAAGTTCCTGAATTTGTGGAATTTAATTAATTCATCTATTTTCCCAAATTCGTGTAGTTCTTAGAATTCGTGTAATTCTTATAATTTGTGTAATTTCCCGAATTCGTTTAATTTTCGAATTCTTTGAATTTCCTGAATTCATGCAATTCCCTGAATTTTTGTAATTCTCTGAACTTATGTGATTCACTCAATTCGTAGAATTTCCACAATTCGTGAATTCCCTGAAAGAGTAGAATATTCTGAAAACGTGCAATTTCCTGAATTTGTGAAAGGTTCCCAATTCTTTGAATATCCTGAATTCGTGTAGTATACTAGAAGCGATGAATTTCCTGAAAAAAAGGAATTCTCTGAAAGCTTGGAACTTCCTGAAAGCGTAGAATATCTTGAAAGCGTCAAATTGGCTGAATTCGTGGAATTTCATGAATTCCTTGATTTCGTGTAATTTACCGAATCCCCTGAATTTCTGAAATTTACTGAATTCTCTAAATTCGTGTAATTTCCCAAATCCCTATAATTCCGTTAATTAGTGTAATTATCTGAATTCATGTAATTCTCTGAATTCATGTAATTCCTTGAATTCGTGTAATTTTCTGAAGTCATGTAATTCTATGAAATTGTGTAGTTCTCTGAAATAGTGGAATTTCCAAAATTCTTAGAATTTGCTGAATTCCTTGAATTTCCGAATTTCTTGGAATTTCAAATTTGAGATAATACAATGAAAGTTACGTTGCTAGAATATATTGTGAAATTTTAAGAATGCATTAGAGTTGCTAAAATACATTTGAAATTTGAATGACCAGAATTAAAGTTGAATTGCTAAAATACATTTCGTATTTGCTGAAATTTAATGGGATTTACTAGAATTCAGTTTAAATTGCTAGAAATCGAGTTTTGTTGTTTGAAATTTGCGACAATTCATTTTTGCTAAAATTTAATTGGAATTACTAAAAATCTGGGTTTATTGCTAGAATTGATCTTATTTTGTTATAATTAAAAATGATTTGCTAGAATCAATTTTGAACTTTTAATACTCCAGTTTGCTAGAATTCAGCTTAGATTACTAGAAGTCAGTTTGAATTTCTGGAATTGAAATTTCATTGTTTAGATTTTAAAATTGCTAGAATTTAATGTGAATTGCTAGAATTCGGTTTTTATTGCTAGACTTGATTTTAATATGGTATAATGAAAATCGAGTTGCTAGAATATATTAAAAATTTTAAGAATTCGTATTTTCTAAACTTCGATCTTGATTGCTAATGAAACTTGCGTTGCTAGAATAAATTTTGAACTCTTAATAATTTAGTTTGTTAGAATTAAATTTCTATCTCAATTGGTAAAATAATTTTAGATTATTGCGAATTCAACTAAAATGTCTAGAAGAGTGAATTTGCTAGAATTAAAGTTTAATTGCTAAAATACATTTAGTATTTGCTAAAATTTAATAGGATTGACTAGAATTCAATTAAAATTTTTAAAAGTTGTTTTTTTATTGCTAGATTGCTAAAAAACTATTTTTTCTTTTTTTCCTGAAAAAAATGATTTAAAAGGATAATCAATTTAAAATTTTAGCAAATGGAAAACAAATCCTGGCCATTTTCTTTGTCAAAGCTCTATATTTTGAGAAAATTCGAACGTTATCGTTTCGCTGAAATAAAGTCACGTTCGAGCTTCTCGGTCGTGCAAACCCTTATGAATCTTATCACGTTCTCTATCTCGCTCTTATCGCTCGATTATGAAAACGGTCGGAACATCCGGAATGATCGGAAATTCGAATGTAAACCGTAAGGACAAGGCAGGTGAACGAGAAAATCAGATAGGCACTTGCAAACTCACATTATTCAAATTTTAAATCTTTTTCAGAAACTTTAATATAATTTATTCAACGAATTTTAAGTTTCTTTAAATTTTTTATTTTCTTGAAACTTTTAATTAGTAACGGAAAATCACAAAACGCGTGTTCACGTCCCTACATTTTTATATCCTAACATTACAAATATGCTTGGTTGAGAATTAAGTTTTTTTTTGTAAATTCATATTTTTAAATTAAAAAAATAACTAGTTGAAAGTTAAATTGTTTTCAAAAAATTCGTATGTTTATCGTGAAAATGTATCAGTTTAATTAAAATGTTTATTTATTTTTGTGTGAAAAATCTATTGTGGATGAAAAATAAACTATTTTGTTTTTGGTATCGTAAATTCATAATTTTAGTTTTAAATATTCATTTTATTTTTTTTAAATTGAAATTTTTTTGAACTTTAATTTGAAATTAATTTTGTAGAAAAATAATAATGATATTTTTAATAAATAAAATTAATTTAATATTTATTAATCTATATATTAATAAATTTATAACAAAATTTTTAAGATTTACGTATTTATATTTTTATTTTTATATAGATACAAAGTTTGACAATAAATTTTTTTTACATAAACAATTTTTTTAAATAAGAAATTTTTTTTCTAAAGCCAACATTTTTTAGGGAAAATGAGCATTTTTAAGGTCTAAACCGCAGTTCAACTTGAACTTCAAGTCATATTTTAATAAAATTATTTATATGAATAAAAATTATTTTGTTAATTTTTATTATTAAAAAACATTTTATTTTTTTATTGAAAATTTATCTTTTTTAATTTCAAATTTAACTATTTGTTCGAAAATCCATCCTTGCTGTTTGAAAATTAATGCATTTCTTCGAAAATCCGTTTCATTAATGTTTGAAAATAACTTTGAACTCTAAAATTATACCTATTCAATTTTTTGTTAAAAATTTATATTTTAAATTTAAAATTAAGATTTTTCGTTAAACTTGCAACTTCCTGATTGAAAATAATTTTTTTTTGTTAAAGATTTAACTATTTTGTAGAAAATTCATATTTTTGGTTTAAAAATTTAGCTTCTTGTAGAATATTCTTCTTTTTGGTTTAAAAAATCACAAATTTGGTAAAAAACTTCAATTATTTTGTTGAAAATGAACTTTTTTTGTTGAAATTTCATTTTTTTTTGAAAATTATTCTTTTTTAAGTTTTAAATCCAACTGTTTGTTGGAAAATTAATGTTAAAATTAAAAAAAAAAAAAAGTTAACGATTCTATTTTTGGTTGAAAATTAATATTTTTAGTGGAAAATTGCGGACGACTGAAAAATCCCGAAAAATAAAATTCCCGAATTGGAAAATTCCCAATTAATAAAATTCGCGAATAATAAAATTGTCGAAAAATAAAAATACCGAGTTGGAAAATTCCCGAATAATAAAATAACTGAAAAATAAAAATCCTGAATTGGATAAATCCCGAATAATAAAATTCCCGAATAATAAAATTCCGGAATTCGAAAATTCTTAAATAATAAAATTCTTGACAGAAAATTGTCGAATTAAAAATTATTAGAAGTTTATCGTAAAAAAGTCATCTTCCTTTGAAAAAAATCAACCTTCTTGGCTTCGAATCTCTTTTCGAATCTCGTCTTAAATATTGCCTCGAGTTTTTTCTCGAATCGTGTCTCGAATTTCTTCTTAAATTTTGTCTTGAATGTCATCTCGTATCTCGTCTCGAATCATGTCTTGAATCTCGTCTTGAACCTCGTCTCGAATCTTGTCTTGAATCTCGTCTTGATTCTCGTCTCGAATATCGCCTTGAATCTCATCTTGCATCTTTTCTCGAGTTTCTTGAAAAAATTCTGACTGTAATCAAAACGGTCGTCATAAATCACATAATGTTAATAACATTACCATTGCTGTAGTTTTTTTTAAATACTGTTTTTGGTCCAAAATTAATCTCCTTGGTTGAAAATTTATTTTTTTTTGTTAAAAAGCACTGTTATTTTGTTGCTAAATTTGACTTTTTTAATTAAAAATGCAAATATTTTTTGGTTACATTATAAGTTTGTCAAAAATTTCTTTTTTAGGTCAAGATAAATCAATTAAGTTGAAAATTAATGTGTGAGTCTAGTCTCGGATATCGCCTCGAATTTTGTCTTGAATCTTGTCTTGAAGCTCGACTCGCGTATTGCTTCGAATCTCATCTTGAATATTGTCTCAAATCTTGAGCTTTGTCTCGAGTTTCGTCTCGAAACGGGTCTTGAATCGTGTCTCGAATTTATTTTTGAAGCTCGTTTTGAATTTTGTCTTGAATCTTGTCTAGAATCTCGTCTCGAACATCGCCTTGAATCTCATCTTTTATCTTGTCCCAAGTTTCTTTTAAAATTTCTACTGCAATCAAAATGTTTATCATAAATTGAATAATGTTAATAAAATTATCATTACTGTAGTTACAACTTTTATATTTTTGGTTGAAAATTGATCTGTTAAGTTAAAAATACATACGTTTTGTTTTGAAAAATCATATTTTGGTATAAAACTAATCTTTTTGTCTAAGATTTATTTTTTTAATTTTTAAATTTAACAATATCCTAAAAAATTGCAGCTTTTTGGTTACAAAATTCAACTGTTTCAAAAAAAATTAAAATATTTTGTGATAGCCAAGTTTTTGGCCTAATTTAAAAAACAAAGAAGGCAATGGAACATTAACTTTATTTTTCAAAAAAGTGTCTAGTCTAGAATTTCTTTTCAAATCTCGTCTTGAATATTGCCTCGAATTTTATCTTCAATCTTGTCTTGAAGCTCGTCTCGTCTATCGCCTCGAATCTCATCTTGAATATCGTCTCAAATTTCGAACCTTGCCTCGAGTTTCGTCTCGAATTTCTTCGTTAATTTTGTCTTTTTTTCTTGAATCTTGTCTCTAATCTCGACTCGAATATTGTCTTAAATCTCATCTTTTATCTTGTCTCGAGTTTTCTTTCCTTGGGCTAAAATTTGATCTTATTTAGTTGAAAATTTCGATTTTATTTTTAATTTTTAATTTTTAATTTATTTTAAAATTTATCTGTTTTACTGAAAAATCCTTTTTTTGTCAAAAATTAATCTTTTTAGTTGAAATATCATCTGTTTGGTTGAAAATTCCTGTTCTTTTGATGTCGAATTTAACTTTTTTTTTAATAAAAATAAAACTATTTTTTGATTAAAATATAAATTTGTCAAAAATACATTTTTTAGGTAAAGATTAATCAGTTAATTTGAAAATTCATGTGTTTTCTTAAAAAATCATCTTTTGGTAGAAAATTAATCTTCTTGGTAAAAAATAATTTTTTAAATTAAAAATTCAGCCGTCTAAAAAAAAAATATTTTATTGAAAATTGAATTATTTTGTTAAATTCATCCTTCTTGGCTGAAATAGAACTTTTGGCAAAAATTCAACTTTGCAGGTTGCAAATTCAACTGCCTCCAAACAAATTTTTTTTACGAAATTGAACTATTTGTTCGACATGTTATTGTTCTAATTTAAAAAATAAAAAAGGCAATTGAACAACAACTTCATTTTTCCAGAAAAAGTCTGGTCTCGAATTTCTTTTCGAATCTCGTCTTGAATATTGCCTCGAATTTCATCTTAAATCTTGTCTCGTCTATCGCCTCGAATCTCGTCTTGAATATCGTCTCAAATATCGAACCTTGTCTCGATTTTCGTCTCGAATCGTGTCACGAATTTCTTCTTCAATTTTTTCTTCAATTTTTTCTTGATTCTTGTCTTGAATCTTGTCTTGAATCTCGACTCGAATGTTGCCTTGAATCTGATCTTTCTTTGTGTTGAAAATTACTTTTTTTTCAATGTAACTTTTTTTAAATTAAAAGTATTTTTTGGTTAAAATATAATTTTGTCAAAAATTTAGCTGTTTACAAAAATGTTTTTATTGAAAATTCAAATATTTTGTGATAGTCATGTTTTTTGTTTAATTTAAAAAATAAAGAAGGCAATGGAACATTTACTTTATTTTTCCAGAAGGTGTCTAGTCTAGAATTTCTTTTCCAATCTCATCTTGAATATTGCCTCGAATTTTATTTTGAATCCTATCTTGAAGCTCGTCTCGTCTATCGCCTCGAATCTCATCTTGAATATCGTCTCAAATTTCGAACCTTGCCTCGAGTTTCGTCTCGAATCGCGTCTCGAATTTCTTTATGAATTTTGTCTTGATTTTTTCTTGAATCTTGTCTTGAATCTCGACTCCAATATGGCCTTGAACCTCATCTTGAATCTTGTCTCGAGTTTTCTTTCTTTGGGCTAAAATTTGGTCTTATTTAGTTGAAAATTTTTGTTTTGATTTTAATTTAACTATTTTTATTGAAAATAAAAATATGTTTTGGTTAATACATAAAGTTAAAATTTCATTTTCTTAAGATGAAGATGCATCAGAAAAGTTGAAAATTTATATGTTTTATTGAAAAATCCTTTTTTTGGTTAAAAATTAATCTTTTTAGTTGAAACTTTATCTTTCTGATTAAAAATTCCTGTTTTTTGTTGTCAATTTTTTCTTTTTTTAAAAATAAAAAAAAAAATATTTTTTGATTAAAATATAAATTTGTCAAAAATACATTTTCAGGGTAAAGCTTAATCAGTTAATTTGAAAATTCATGTGCTTTATTAAAAAATCATCTTTTGGTAAAAAATTAATCTTCTTGGTAAAAAATAATTTTTTAAATTAAAAATTCAGCCGTCTAAAAAAAAAAGAAAAATATTTTATTAAAAATTCAAATATTTTGTTCAATTCATGCTTCTTGGCTGTGAATAAACTTTTTGGCTAATATTTAACTTGTCGGGTTGCAAATTCAAGCGTCTCCAAAAAAATGCGTCTTTTCAGTTACAGAATTGAACTATTTGTTTGCCGATTACTTTTTTTTAATTTAAATTTTTTTTTAAAAGTATTTTTTGGTTAAAATATAATTTTGTCAAAAATTCAGCTGTTTAAAAAAATGTTTTTATTGAAAATTCAAATATTTTGTGATAGTCATGTTTTTGGTTTAATTTAAAAAATAAAAGTGGCAATGGAGTGTTAACTTCATTTTTCCAGAAAGAGTCTAGTCTCGAATTTCTTTTCGAATCTCGCTTTTGATATTGCCTCGAATTTGATCGTGAATCTTGTCTTGCAGCTCGTCTCGTCCTTCGCCTCGAATCTCATCTTGAATATCGTCTCGAATTTCGAGCCTTGTCTCGAGTTGCGTCTCGAATCGTGTATTGAATTCCTTTTTAAATTTCGTCTTGAATGTTGTCTTGAATCTTGTCTTGAATCTCGACTCGAATTTTTGCCTTGAAAATTGAACTGTTTTGTTAAAAATCCGTTCTTTTGGATGTAAAATTCATCCTTCTTGACTGAAACTGAACTTTTTTTGTATAAAATTCTACATTTCGGGTTGAAAATTCAACTATCTGCTAAAAAATCTGTCTTTTGCCTTCAAAATTAAACTTTGTCTTGAAAATTGGAATTGAATTTGAAAATTTTCCTAAAATTTTATAAATAAATTCAGTGGACTTTCTTAATAAATTTGAAACACTTGAGACGATTCTCAGGCTGTCACGTTATTTTAAGGGAAAAACTTGAATGCTTCTTCGTACGTATTTACGACTGGTTGTTCAAAAAGATACAAGACCTCTGAAAACATCTCAAGTGTAAAGCTTACGTATATTCTTACGTCACCTAGTAACACAGCACTATCGTAGAGTTTCACAAAAAAAAAAACAGAAAAAAAGAAAGAAAAGGGAAGGAATAAAAAAAATATAAAAAAGGACAAAAAGATATATTCCGAGTGGATCCACAAGCCCAACTTTAAGACCTTCATAAACTTTTTTACAGCTTTGACGAAAAAAGGGTTTTATACTTTAAAGCTTTGAAATTCGTTTATTGGAAGAAAATTGTTTTACTTTTTTAAATTCAGAACTACTCAACACGTTACTGACAAATAATTTCTTGGAAAATTTAAAATGATTTGGATTTTATTTTTAAAAAGCTTAATTTTATGTTTTAAAGATTTAAAAATATTTCGAAAAAAATCTGGAAGATTTTAAAAGATTTTTTTTTTTATATTACAGGATTAAAAAGAATATTTGGGAATCTTTGAAATTATTTCAAAAAAGATATTTTGAAGTATTAGCTCTTTTAAAAGGATCTTTTGAAGAATTTTAAAAGGTTTCAAGAAAATAAAAATTTTTCTAAGATTCGTAGGAAAATTTCAAATCATTTTTCATTTTGAAAAATGAATCAGAAAGTTTAAAAGATTTCTAAAAATGTTTAAAAAGAATCAAAAAGATTTTAAGGCCATTTTTTTAGTTTTGAAAGGTTTCAAGAAAACAAAAAAAAAACTTTTTTTACATTCTTGGGCAAAATTAAAGTCAGTTTTTATTTTGAACAATTAATTTTTCAAGAAAATGAAAAAGATTTTTAAAAATTTCGAAAGATTTATGTTCTGCCTAAGGATTCAAATGTTTAGTTAAAAATTAGATTTTTGATTAATTTAACTCTTTTTTATTTAAAATAAGATAATATTTTTTAGTTGAAATATGTTTGCTTTTTAAAAATCCACATATTTTGTTGAAAATCAATTTTTTTATATAAATTAATTTTTTTAACTAAAAATTAAACTAAAAACCAAATACTTGAACTTTCAAGCAAAAAATAATTTGTAAGAAACAAGATTAACTTTCTAATCAAAAAGACAAATTTTAAACAAAATACACGAATCTTCTACCACACAGTTAATTTTTCAAATCATTAAGAAGACATTTTTAATTAAAAATAAATTAGCTTCATTTCCGGATAAAAAAATTAATTTCCAATTCAAGGAAAATACGAATTTTCAACGAGAAACTAATTAGTTAAGAAAATTTAGAAAAGTTAGTTAGAAAAGTTGAAGTTTACGCCTAAAAATATAATTTATCAAAAAAAAAGTCAATTTTCTAACAAGTCCTTAAACTTTTGTAAAAATAGTGAAATTTTTTAACACGTAGATCATTTTTTTTTAAACATGAAAAATATGCATTTTTAACATAAAATGTCAATTTTTACTCAAGCAGTTTTATATCAGAATGTTGAATTTTTAAAGCAAGTTGACAAATTTTCTGCAAAACAGTTCAAATTTTAAACCCGAAAATATGAATTTCGAACAACAAAAATAATTTTTCTAAACATTAAAAACTATAAATTTTAACAAATCAGTTTATTTTTTTGAACAAATTTTACTAGAATTTTACTATAAAATTCAGTTTTTCCATTTATAATTAAACTATTTATTTAGAAAACTTAATACATGTAGGAAAATTAATTTTTTTTAAATTTATAGCGTCGGTTAAAATATTTAACCGTTTTGCGAAAAAATCATGTACTTATCTTTTTTTATTAAAAATTTAAATGTTCGTAGTTAAAAATTATTGTTTTAACTGAAAATATATCTTTCATTTTTGGTTGACAACTTATTTTTTTTTATTGAAAATGAAAATCTTTCTTCGAAAATTCCACTATTTTAATATAAAATTCAACTACTTATTGTCAGTTTGAAAATTCAAATTTTGTTTGAAAAATTAAAAAAAAAATTTGTTTAAATCTTTTATTGAAAATTCGTCTTTTTGTGTACACGATTAATTTTTTTTTTTGACAAATGAATTTTTATAAAAATTCATCTTTTTGGATGTGGATTCAAATATTTCGTTAGAAATTATTCTTTTATTGCAAAAAATTTAACTAGTCAAAAATTCGTTTTTTTGTTACAATTAGAAAATTAACTATTTTGTTGAAAAATCAGTTTTAGTTCAAAAATTTAACTAATTTTTAAAAAAATGCATGTATTTTATTCAGAACTCGTATTTTTTGGTTAAAAACTTAGATTTTTTTATTAAAAATGCAAATATTTGGTTCAAAATTTATCTATTTTAGTAAAAAATTCAACTACTCGATGTTGGTTTGACAATTCAACTTTTGAAAATAAAATTAATATATTTTATTACAAGTTCTTCCTTTTTGGTTAATTAACTGCTCAAAAATTCGTTCTCTGTAGTTGAAAATTAATTTTGTAAGCTGGAAATACAACTATTTAATTTTTTGTTTCAAATTTATGTTTTTTAATTAAAATTTTAACTATTTAGTACAAAATTTAAGTAATTATTCGAAAAATTAAATACTTAGTAGAAAATTAACTTTTTTTGTTAAAAATTCATAGTGTCAACTTACAAATTCAATTGATTTGTGGAAAATTCATTTTTTCCCCTCTTTATTGTAACTAATGAAAAATTTGTTTTTTTTCTAAATTAATTTTTTTTAATTTAATTAAAAAATTGAATATTTAGTTATAAAATTAAAATGTTTGTTATCCGTTCGAACATTTAACTATTTTGTGGAAAATTCATATATTTTATTGCAAAAACTCGTCCTTTTGGGCACAAAATTGATCTTCTTTTTTAACAAAATTTGTTTGCCGGTAATTCTATTATTTTTTTACAAAGTTTTCTTTTTTGGTTCAGCTTAACTTGTCAAAAATTATTTATTTAAAAAATTAACTACTTGATAGAAAATTAATTGTTTCGTTGAAAATTCATAGTTTTTGGTGGAAAATAAAACTGTTTTTGGAAAATTCCTTTACTTTGTTGAAAATGCGTCATTTTTGTACATTTTAACAAGTTAACAATTGATATTTTTTTTTTAAAATTAATTTTTCAAATTAACAATGTAACCTTTTATTTTTAATTGGAAATCCATCTTTTTCATTTGAAAATTAAAATATTTAATTCAAAATATGCCTTTTTGGGTATAAAATTAATCTTATTTTTTGAAAATTCATCTGTTGAGTTGTGAATTTAAATATTTTGTTAAAAATTCTTCTTTTTTAGTTCAATTGACTGGTTTCAAATAATTATCATTTTAGTTGAGGATTCAAATATTTTGCTAAAAAGTCGCACTTTTGGTTGAATTCTACGAATGGAAATTTTTTTTTGGAAATTCATTTTCTAAACTGAAAATTTTGTCAACGAGGTAAAATATTCAAGAGCGTTCTAGAAACTTAGCACGGACACGAACCCCTTTATCTGTAGAACGTTCCAGATATCGGTAACAGTGTCGGTAACGAAATCTGTATTTATTTTATTATTATTTATTTATTATTATTTTATTATTATTATTTTATTTCTTTATTCTTGTTGAAATATCCTGGAAAATCGTATTCTTTAAAAAATTGTTCCACTTCTAAAACTTTTTGTTAAATATCCTGAAAATTTGTTTATTTTTTATTTTGCTGCAAAATGTCTGGGTAAATTGCATTCTTGGAAACGAATTTTTTTCTTTTCTGTAAAGTATCCTGGAGAATTGTATTCTTTTGAAATTGTTCTACGTCTTAAATTTTCTTTACAATATCCCAAAACTTTGAATTTTTTAATTTACTAAAAAATACCTGGGGAAATTGAATTTAAAAAATTTTTTTAATCAAAAAAATTTCTTATTTAAACTTTCTGTGAAATATCCTGAAAAATTGTTTTCCTTGCTAATTGTTTCACTTCCAGAATTATCTGTGAATTATCCCGTAAAATTTTTGTTTTTTTCTATTATTTTCGGAAAAAATATCTGAGTAAAGTTTATTCCTAAAATTTTATTCTTAAATTCTAAAATTCATTTCAACTATTTAACATTTTATCTAGTTAAAAATTCTTTTTTTGTTAAAAATGAATATGTTAAATTAAAAATGTAAGCATTCCATTTTTGGTTGAAAACTTATCTTTTTTATTAGAAAATTTAAATATTTAATGAAAAATTCGTCTTTTTGGGTATAAATTTAATCTTCTTTTTTGAAAATTCATCTTTTTATCTGTGAATTTAACTATCTTGTTAAAAATTCTTCTTTTTTGTGTCAATTAACTGGTTTCAAATAATTATCATTTTGGTTGAGGATTCAAATATTTTGCTAAAAAATCGTACTTTTAATTGAATTTTACGGATGAAAATTTCTTTTTTGAAAATTCTTTTTCTGAACTGAAAATTTTATCATCGAGATAAAATCGGTAACTTAGTTTATGGACACTCCTCAATGTTCTAGAAACTTAGCACGGACACGAACCACTTTTAGCTCTGGAACGTTCCAGATGTCGGTAACGGTGTTAGTAACGGAATCTGTAATTAAAACAATCCTCACTTATCTGCTTCAATGCTGGTTGTAAGAAAATAATAAATATGCATAATAAAACGTAAAAGTTGAAATGCAACAATAATAAAGATAAGTATAGAATGATAAATGAAACTGGCGGAAGTAAAGTTTTTGTGGCCCTTCGGAGCTTTAATTAAGTTAGGAAAGAGCCGTAACAAATGTTGTTAAAGAGGCACATTATACTACTTTCTGGACATTTTTCCGGAAGTCTTATAAATTGACGTCATAAGCTCGGAAGTGGTAAGAGCGCTCGGAGAACAATCGTAAAGGCGAGGCACTGCCACAATAATGGCACCCACATGAAATTTTTGATAGCGCTACTGAGCGTTTTACGATCGTTCCTTGCCCGGTTTTTCTTAACTTAAATGTATATAAAACACATACAAAGCTAGAATCTTCTACAAAGAGATCGCGAAAACCTTAGCGCAGGGGCGAACTACCTATTTTTGTAAGAAAAAAATTATTTTTGATTAAATATAATATAATAAAAAATGGGGGTAAGTTGCATTTTAAAAATCTTATTCTTTAAAAAAAGTTGAAGTTTTTAGTTTGCTGGGAAATACCGCAGAAACTTTTTGTCAAATATCCTGAAAATTTGTATTTTTTTAAATTTTCTAAAGAATTTCTGAGTAAATTGCATTCTTGAAAACGATTTTTTTTTCGTTTCTGTGAAGTATCCTGGAAAATTGTTTTCCTTGTTAATTGTTCCACTTTCAGAATTATCTGTGAATTATCCCGGAAAATTTTTTTTTTTTCCTATTTTATCTGGTTAAATTGAATTTTTGAAAAAATAGTTTATTTCTTTATTCTTTCTAAAATATCCCGTAAAATTGTATTTTATGAATTTTCTTTAAAACATCTGAATAAATTGTTATGTTAAAATTTTTTTTTGCTGTGAAATATATTTTGGAAAATCGTACTCTTTGAAAATTGTTCCACTTCTAGAATTTTCTGTCAAATATCTTGGAAATTTGTATTTTTTGAATTTTCTTAAAAATGTCTGGGTTTTTTTTTGTCTTTTCTGTGAAGTATCCTGGAAAATTGTCTTTCTTGTTAATTGTTTCACTTTCAAAATTATCTGTAAAATGTCCCAGAAAAAGGCAAATTTTAAATCTGATGAAAGTGTTTTCCTAAAATTTTATTTTTAAAAAATCTTTGTTTTTGTGAAATTTCCCGAAAAATGATATTTTATGAATTTTCTTAAAAACATCTGGTTAAATTGCTATGTTAAAAAATTTTTTGTTTGCAGTGAAATATCCTGGAAAATCCTACTCTTTGAAAAATTTTCCACTTCTAGAATTTTCTTCTGCAATATTTGGAAAACTTGTATTTTTTTGGTTTTCTCGAAAATATATGGTTAAATTGAATTTTGGAAAAAATAGTATATTGCTTTATTCTTTCTAAAATATCCCGGAAAATTGTGTTCTTTACCAATTTTTCCACTTCTAAAACTTTCTGTCAAATATTCTGAAATTCTGTGAAGTGTCCTGGAAAATTGTTCCACGTCTTAAATTTTCTTTGAACTATCCAAGATATTTGTATTTTTTTAATTTACTAAAAAATACCTGGGGAAATTTCATTTTCAAAATTGTGTTCATCAAAAAAATGTCATTTCTTAAGTTTCTGTGAAATATCCCGAAAAACGGGTTTTCTTGTAATTGTTCAATTTCCAGAATTATCTATGAAATATCCCGGAAAATTGTAAATTGTAAATCTGAGAAAAGTGTTTTCCTAAAATTTAATTCTTAAAAAATCTTTTTTTTTTATTTGGTGAAATATCCCAAAAAATTGTATTTTATGAATTTTCTAAAAAACATCTGGGTAAACTTTTATGTTAAAATTTTTTATTTTTTGCTGTGAAATATCCTGGAAAGTCGTTTTCCTTCAAAATTGTTTCACTTCTAGAATTTTCTTTTCCAATATTTCAAAAACTTGTATTTTTTTGGTTTTCTAGAATATATCTGGTTAAATTGAATTTCTGAAAAAAAGTTTATTTCTTTATTCTTTCCTAAATGTCCTGGAAAATTGTATTCTATGAAAATTGTTCCATTTCTAAAACTTTCTGTCAAGTATCCTGAAAATTTGTATTTTTTTAAATTTTCTAAAAAATGTCTGGGTTTTTTTTTTCTTTTTTATGAACTATTCTGGAAACTTGTATTCCTTTAAAACTGTTCCACGTCTTAAATTTTCTTTGACATATCAAAAAATTTTTTTCTAATTTACTAAAAAATATCTAAGGAAATTGAATTTTTTAATTTTCTGTGAAATATCCTGAAAAATTGTTCAAATTCCAGAATTATATGTGAAATATCCCGGAAAATTGTAAATTGTAAATCTGAGTAAAGTGTTTTCCGAAAGTTTTATTCTTAAAAAATCTTTTTATTGGGGGGAAATATCCCGAAAATTGCTGTAAAATATCCTGGAAAATCGTATTCTCTGAAAATTGTTCCACTTTTAGAATTTTCTTTTACAATATTTCGAAATTTGTTTGGTTTTCTAGAAAATATCTGGTAAAATTGAATTTTTGACAAATATTTTATTTTTGTATTCTTTCCGAAATATCCTGGAACATTGTGTTCTTTAAAAATTGTTCCACTTTTAAAAATTTCTCTCAAATATCCTTAAAATTTGTATTTTTTTTAATTTTCTAAGAAATGTATGAATAAATTGCATTCTTGTAAACGATTTTTTTTTGTAAAATATCCCGAAAAATTGTATTTTATGAATTTTCTTAAAACAACTGGATAAATTTTTATGCATAAAACTTTTATTTTTTTGCTGTGAAATATCTTGGAAAATGGCACTTTTTTTAAAATTGTTTCACTTCTAGAATTTTCTTTTGCAATATTTCAAAAATTTGTATTTTTTTGGTTTTCTAGAAAATATCTGGTAAAATTAAATTTCTGGAAAATAGTTTATTTCTTTATACTTTCTGAAATATCCCGTAAAATTTTATTCTTTAATAAATTTTCCACTTCTAAAAATTTCTGTCAAATGTCCTGACAATTTGTAATTTTTTGAATTTTCTACAAATTGTATTGGTTTTTTTTTCTTTTTTGTGAAGTATCCTGAAAGTATTCCTTTTTTTCTGAAATATCCCGGAAAATTGTGATCTTTAAAAATTGTTCCACTTCTAAAACTTTCTGTCAAATATCCTGGAAATTTGTATTTTTTTAAATTTTCTCAAAATTACCTGGGGAAATTGCATTTTCAAAATTGTGTTCATAAAAAAAAATTAATTTTTTAATTTTCTGTGAAATATCCTGAAAAATTGTTTTTCTTGTTAATTGTTCTACTTCCAGAATTATCTGTGAAATACCCCGGAAAATTTTAAATTGTAAATCTGTGTAAAGTGTTTACCTAAATTTTTATTCTTAAAAAATCTTTTTTTTTGTGAAATATCCCGAAAAATGGTATTTTATGAATTTTCTTAAAAACATCTGGGTAAATTGTTTTGTTAAAAAAAATTTTTTGCTGTGAAATATCCTGGAAAATCGTATTCTTTAAAAATTATTTCATTTCTGGAATTTTCTTTTGCAATATTTCGAAAACTTGTATTTTCTTTTGGTTTCCTAGAAAATATCTGGGTAAATTGAATTTTTGGGAATAATTTTTTTTTAATATTCTGTGCAATATTCTTGAAAATTGTATTCTTCGAAATTTGTTTGATGTCTAAAATCTTCTTTTGCAATATTTCGAAATTTATTTCTTATTTTAATATTCTGAAAAATATTTGAGTAAATTTTATTCCTTGACTTTTATTCTTTAAAGCCCTTTATTTTTGTTTTTGTTTACTGTGGAACTTCCCAAAAAATGGTAATTTTTGAATTTCTTAAAAAATGTCTGTAAATTGTATACTTAAAATTAAATTCTTTGGAAGCAGTTGCATTTCGAGAATTTTCTGTAAAGTGTCGCGAAAAAATGTATTAAAAAAAAACTGGGTCAATTGTATTTCTAAGATTGTATTCCTAAATTGTAAATTTCTGTAGAATATCCTTGAAAAATGTATTTAGGAAGTTTCCTGAAAATATCTGGGTAAATTTTACTCTTGAACAATAGTTTATTTGTTTATTTTTTTGTTAAATATTCTGGAAAATTGTATTCTTTGAAAATTGTTCCAATTCTAAAACTTTCTGTAAAATATCCCGAAAAGTTGCATTTTTTAAAATTTTCTAACAAATATCTGGGTGAATTATATTCTTAAAAAAAAGTTTTTTTTATTTTTTGTGAAATATCCTGGAAAATTGTATTCTCTTAAAATTGTTAGACTTAAAAGTTATTTTTTTTAATATCCCGAAACTTTGTATTTAAAAAAAAAATGTCTAACAAATATGTCGGTAAACTGTATGCTTAAAAAATAATTGAATTTCCTTGATTTTCTGTGAAATATCCCGAAAAATTGTATTTTTTGAATTGTCTAAAAATTTTAAAAATCTTAATTTTCTGTGAAATATCCTGGAAAATTGTATTATTTAAAAATGGTTCCACTTCTAAACTTTTCTGTGAAATATCCGGAAAATTGAATTCTTCAAAAAGGACGGGGCAAATCGTATTCTTAATTTTTTTAATTTTCTGTGAAATACCCTGAAACATCATTCTCTGAAAATTGTTCCACTACCTGCATTTTATGTAAAATCTCCCAGAAAATTGTATTTCTTGAAATATAATTGGAAAAATGGTATTTTTTTTATTTTCTGATAAATATCAGATTATATTGAATTCATAAAATTGTAGTTTTGAAAACTGTTGCAATTTTTAATTTTCTATGTAATATTATGGCAAATTTTTTTCTTGGAAAATCGTTCCATTTAAAAAGAACTGCTATTTTTATTTAAATAAATCACCAATTTTGGTGGTTTTCGAAAAAAGTCCAAGCCAGCCGATTGTATCCATGTTTCACAATTAAATTCGCCATGTGAGACTTAAAAAAGAGAAACATTTATATCACCGATTTTTTTTAAGTCTGAACAATTTGTTACATTTTGCTTTTCAAGCGTGACAAACAGCGTTAGGACTGCACTCCCAGCGCATTAGTTACATAATGTTGCGTCATGCGGCCGAAATCAAGATAAATGGTTTTACGCGGCCCTGCCTGTTTATTTTCGTATTCCTCCGATTTAAGATCAAGGCCACTGTGAGCCTTGTCCAAAACCGTTCTTATATCGAAAATTGAGTGTATGTTCCATTATGAATATTTTCCGTCTTCAAGGTTTTCATAATCTGTTAAAGATTACTAAATAAAATATACCAAGAAATAAAGTTCTTGACACTGTAAAATTTCCGGAAAAGAAAAATTTCAAAAAAAAATCGTGTATTCAAAAAATTTCTGGGACTGAAAGATCTCGAAACTGTAAAATTTCCAAATCGAAAAATTCTTGAATAATGAAATGCCGAGATTATAAAAATGGAGATATATAAAAATCCCGAATTGGAGAATTCCCGTATTATAAATAATTTTCGCATATTTTATAATTTGAACATTTTTTGAGGAGAATTTTATTATTTCAGAAGTTTCCCATTCAGGAATTTTATTATTTGGTAATTTTATTATTCGGAAATTTTTTTATTCGAAGATTTTTTAAATCAGAAATTTTTCCAATTCGGGAATTTTATTATTCGGGAATTTTATAATTCGTGAATTTTATTATTCGGGAGTTTTTCAATTTGGAATTTTATTATTCGTCAATTTCATCATTCAAAAATTGTATGATTCGGCAATTTTTTAATTCTGGAATTTTATGATTCGATAATTTGATTATTCGGGAATTCTTAAATACGGCAATTTTCCAATTTCGGAATTTTTTAATTCAGTCATTTCATTATTCAGAAATTTTGTTATTGAGAAATTTTTCCAATTCCGGAATATTTTTATTTGGGAATTTCTCAATTCAGGAATTTTCCTATTCGGGAATTTCATTATTCGGGAATTTTTTAATTCGTGAATTTTATTATTGGACAATTTTATTATTCGGGAGTTTTTCAATTCGTGAATTTTATTATTGGGGAATTTTGTTATTCGGAAATTTTCCTAATTCGGGAATTTCATTATCCGAAAATTGTATGATTTGGCAATTTTATTATTTGGAAATTTTTTAATTCGGGCATTTCATTATTTAGAAATTTTATTATTGGGAAATTTTTAATTTTTTCAATTCTGGAATATTTCTATTTGAGAATTTATCAATTCAGGAATTTTTAAATTCAGGAATTTGATTATTCGGGAATTCTTCAATCCGGAAATTTTCCAATTTGAGAATTTTTTCATTCGGGCATTTCATTATTCAGAAATTTTATATTTGGGAAATTTTTAATTTGTCGAATTCCCGAATATTTTTATATAGGAATTTCTTAATTCAGGAATTTTCCAATTCGGGAATTTTTCAATTCGTCAATTTTATTATGGGCAGTTTTATTATTCAGGAGTTTTTTAATTCGTGAATTTTATTATTAAAATATTTTATGATTCGACAATTTTATTATCTGGGAATTTTTAATTCTGGAATTTTATTATTCGTGAATTCTTTAATCCGGGAATTTTCCAATTTTGAAATTTTTTAATTCGGGCATTTCATTATTCAGAAATTATATTAATGGGAATTTTTTAATTCTTGAATTTTATTTTTCGAGAATTTTCAAATGCAAGAATTTGATTATTTGGAAATTCTTTAATCCAGGAATTTTCCAATTTGGGAATTTTTTAATTCGGGCATTTATTTATTCAGAAATTTTATTATTGGAAAACTTTTAATTTGTCTAATTTCGGAATATTCTTATTTGGGAGTTTCTCAATTCAGGAATTTTTAAATTCGGGAATTTTTTAATTCAGGCATTTTCTTATTCAAAAATTCTATTAATTGGAAGTTTTGAATTTTTCGAATTGGGGAATATTTTTTT
>JAAAKG020194464.1:0-24262 GCA_010014905.2 Druon quercuslanigerum
TATATTAAATGAAAAATAAAAAATATATTCATATGTATTAAAATAATTAATTTAATTGATTATTAATAATAATTATTATTATTATTATATTGTCTTGCACATTATTGTTTGACTTACAAATTTTGTAAATTTAAAATTATTCATTTCATTCTGAAATTTTCACAAAATCGTTAAAAAAAATATATTCTTTAGAAACCATGTAATATTCTTAAAGAGCTTCTTAACTTCTTTTAGAAATCTTCAAAAATCTACATTTTCCGGATTTTTTGTTAATTTTACCGGATTAAAAAAAGTTAGGGTTTTGTATAAATTTTTAAAGTAATTTTATATAATGTAAAAAAATTGTAAACAAAAAATATATTTTTGAAAATTTGGAAACAAATATTTAAAGCCTTCTAAGGATTTGAAAACGTTGGATGAGAATACAAAAATTTCTCAACATTCCTAGGCCCAACTTTATTTTAAAGAATTTTTCCAATTTTTTTCTTTCCAATATAAAAAATATTTTTATTCTATTAAAAATTTATAAAATTCCTTAATGTATTTTTAATTGATTAAAATTTTTTTTGAAATTTTGTAAAAATATTGTAAAATTAAAAAAATCCTCTTAAAATCATCAAGGAATGTGTTCAGCATTTTTAGAAATCTCTTGATTTTTTTAAAAAATTTTCACATGAATAACTCTACATCACTTTTAGATTCTATATCAATTTTGGTACCTCGGTAGAATTTGGGCCTCATGTTAATTTTGGGCTCTATTTCAGTTTTAGGCCCTGCATCTATTTTGGGCTGCAAGTAAAATTTTGGATTCTGTGCCGAATTCGGGCCCTGACGAAATTGGGCCCTATGTTAGCTTCGAGCTCTTGGTAAATTTGGGCCCTATATCAATTTTAAATTATGTGTAAGTTTCGGGCAAGTAAAATTAGAACCCTATATCAATTTTGGGCCCAACGTACATTTTTTGATCCTATGCCAAATTTGGGCCCTGTGTTGGTTTTGGGTCCTATATAAGTTTTGTGCTCTGTATCAATTTTGAGCCCCATACATCATTTTTGAGCCCAATGTCGAATTTGGGTCCTATTCCGAATTTGAATCCGATGCTAATTTTGGGCCCGTTGTCGAATATATCAATTTTGGTCCCTCGGTAGAATTTGGGCCTCATGCTAATTTCGGGCCCTCTTTCAGTTTTGGGCCCTGCATCAATTTCGGGCTGCAAGTAAAATTTTGGGTCCTGTGCCGAATTCGGGCTCTGCCGAATTTAGGCCCTGTGTTAGCTTCGCGTCCTATGTATATCTGGGCCCTATATCAATTTTGAGTTATATGTAAGTTTTGGGCCCTAAGTCAAATTGAGACCCTATGTAAAGTTTAGGCCCCATGTCAATTTTTATCCATATATCAATTTTGGGCCCAACGTTAATTTTTTGTTCCTATGCCGAATTTGGGCCCTATATAGGTTTAAAGCCCTGTATCAATTTTGAGCCCCACACATCATTTTAGAGCTTAATGTTGAATTTGGGCCCTAAGCCGAATTGGCATCCGATGCAAATTTTGGGCCCGTTGTCGAATTTGGGCCTCATGCTAATTTTGGGGCCTCTTTCAGTTTTGGTCCCTTAATCAACTTTGGGCTACAAGTAAAATTTTGGGTTCTGTGCCGAATTCGGGCCCTGACGAAATTGGGCCCTGTGTTAGCTTCAAACTCTGAGTAAATTTGGGCCCTATATTAATTTTGAGCCATATGTAAGTTTTGGGCAAGTAAAATTAGAACCCTATGTTAATTTTGGGCCCTATGTCAGTTTTTACCCCTATATAAATTTTGGGCCTTATGGAACCTGGAACGAACACAGGGCCCAAATTAGGCATAGGAAAAAAAATTTTACATAATTTTTGGACATCATGTTCAATTTGGGACCAATGACAATTTTGGGCCCTGCGTACAATTTGTAAGGTGTGCCGAATTTGGAATTTGTCAAATTTTGGTCCTATGTCCTTTTTGGGCCCTATGTACGTTTTTGGCTAAGAAACCCTAAACATGTCGAAACCAATGTGTTAAAAAATTAAAATCTGTGTTCGGTAACCCGACGTGCAGTATTGAAAGTCGGGTTGCCGCGCACAGCTTTTAATTTATAATTTTCTAAATTATAAATATGTAACTAAGTTTTAAGAGCTGATTTATAACCTATTTTACTATTTACGGTTAGAAATAATTGCTTAAAAAATCTCTTTTATTATTTATAACAATATTTTCTTAGAATAATGCTATAAAGTTGCAGTTTTTCTAAAATTTTCGAGTTTTTATTAACTTTTAAATATAAGTGAGGTAATCACTGATGCGATACAACAAGTAAAATTGTTTAAACTATTTCATATTATTTTTTAAAATATTCTCTTTAAATAATATAAGAAAATTTTGGTTTTCTTAAAAATTTTCAACTTTTTGTCTAATTTCCGCTCATAGCGTGGTTTTTAATTATGAAATTTAACAATAATAATTGTTTAAACAAATTATTACTGTTTATAACTATCTTCTCTTATAGTAATACAGACTTGCAGGTTTTTCTGAAAGTTTAGACTTTTTGTAAAAGTTTCCCTTTGAACTATGTACTAATAATTGCAATTTAACAAAAATAATAATTTAAACAAATTACTATTGCTTATAATTATCTTTTTCTATATTAAATCTAGAGTGTTGCGATTTTTTCTGAAATTTTTAACTTTCTTACCACTTCTTATTTAGTTAGATAACAATTAATTAAGCCTAACAAACATAATTGTTTAAACAAGTTATTATCGTTTATAACTACCGTTTCTTAGATTAATGTTAGAAAGTTGCGAGTTTTTCTCTAATTTACAGACTTTTTTTTTAATTTTTAGTTAGGAGAAAATAATAAAAATTATTATTAATTTAAACAAAAAGGTCTCTCAGTAACTAGATTGAAAATATTTTATTATTATTTATAAGTAAAAAGCCAAAGCTATGTTAAGAATTTAAGAAAAAAACACAACTTTCTAGCGATTATTAAAGAGATAATAATAAAACTCTTAAACAATAATATTTGTTAATTTTTATTAATTTTAACCACATTAAGTCAATAGTATATTAGTATAAATAAAAATAAATTGTGTGAACAATTATTTGCGTGAACGTTTTACAATCCTTAGAAAGCTTTTTTTTTTTGAATATTAAGAAATCTGTACTTGAAATTATTCAAAACTGGACATTTTTTCAAAATCCTGTAAAAGTAAAAAACTTGTCTTCAAGATTCCAGATTTTTTTTGCACATTTTGCAGTTTTTAAAAAATTTCAAAATTATTAAAAAATTTCAAACAAAATGTAGATTTGTTAAGACTTTCAAATAAATGGCGGAAGATTTTTTAGAGTTTAAAAAATTTTCCAGATATTTTAAGCGATATCCCAAAAATGTTGGAAACAAATCTTTTGATTTTTCTTGTTTAGATTTTCTTTTAAAAATGATATTTTTAAATTAAAAAAGCATTTTCAAATTTTCTAGAAATTTTAAGCAGATTTTTTATTCCCTTAGGAATATTTTACAAACCTTAAATTAATATAAATAACGTTAAATTATTTGGCAGGATTAAAAAACCCTTCCAAATTACAAAATTATCTTACAATCTTCCAGATTATTTTTTGAAATATTTTAAAATCTTGAAATTTTTTCCCAGGTATGAAAAAAATCTACTGTCTGGAAATCATAAAATTTTTTGTTGAAATCTTTAAAAATCTGGATTTTATAACATTTTTTAAAAATTGTACAGATTAAAAAAATATAGTTTAAAAGTTTTGAAATTTTTTAAAAATAATTCACATTTGAATAGATTTCAAAAATTATAAACTAATATAGAATTTCATAAATACAAAAATAAATATTTTAAGCTTTCCAAGGGCACGTAGTACACTATGACGTCACGTATTACCGACAGTACCTTATTATTTTTTGCCGCCAATTTAAAAAATGGGAAATATCGTGCTAATTTTTTTTTAATGGCAGGTATTATTACGGGGCAGGTCAGCCTGGTTAATTAAAGCGCTATATTATTGCTAAATATTATTTTTTAAGTTTGCAATGTTTATCGAAAAGCCTTTTATTTCAAATTATTTGGAACTATTTGGAACAAGATGCGAGCGCCACCCCTCAGTTGTGGTTGCTGCGAGAAGCTCCCTGTCGGTTTCATACAGACTGAGTCGGTAACGACGATAGAATTTTCAATCAAAAATTCTAATATTACGTCACACTCGGTCGGTAACGTCAAATAAGGCCTTACTACTTGGTGGAATGCAAAGCATTTATTACATAGGAGTTAGATTCAAATTAATGTTTACGTGCAAAAAACCCAAAAAGGAATTATAACTTTTAAAAAGTCCTAACAAATTTAATTTTAACATTTGTTAGCAGGGTTTATCATTTTATTTTAATTTTACGAAAATATAGTGAAAAATATAAAGTTCAAATTTCGATCCAAACGATTCCAAATGAGTAAAAAAATCCCAAAAAGGAATTATAACTTTTGAAAAGTCCTAAGAAATTCTTTTAAAATTTTTTTTATAGGACTTGGCAATTTATTTTAATTTTACAAAAATATAGTGGAAAAGCAGATGATTCAAATTTCGATCCAAACGATTGAAAATACGTGAAAAATTCCCTTATTGCAATAATAATATTATTGTAAATTTAGCTTTTTTTGTTTAAAATTGAACTATTCGGTTAAAAAATTTATTTTTGTGTTTCGATTTCATACATTTTATTTAGTTCTGAATCAGTTCTTACATGATTTTAAGAAAATTGTATCTTCCTTTTTTAATGTTAATTTTTAACTTCTTTTAATTTTATGTTAAAAAAATATTATTATTTTGCAACAAAAAAATTTTTTAACTCTAAAACTAAAAAATTTTTGTTTAATACGACTTGGCAATGTATTTTAGTTTATAAAAAATGTATAGTGGAAATCTATTTTAATTTTATAAAAATACAGTGGAAAAATAGAAAATTCAAGTTTTGATCCAAACCATAGAATATACGTGGAAAAATCCGAAAAAGGAATTATAACTTTTGAAAAGTACTAAAAAAATTTTTTTAAACCATTTTTGATAGGAATCAAGCATTTAGTTTATTTTTACACAAACATAGTGGAAAAATAGAAAAATCAAGTTTTGATCCAAACGTGGAAAAATCAAAAAAAGGTATTATAACTTCTGAAAAGTCCTAAAAAGTTTTCTTTTAACTTGAAACTCAAGAAGGAATTATAACTTTTAAAAGTCCTACGAAATTTTATTTTATCAATTTTCATAGGGTTTGGTAATTTATTTTAATTTTGAAAAAATATAGTGGGAAAATAGAAAATTCAAATTTCAATCCAAATGATTGAAAATACGTGAAAAATTCCCAAAAATGAGTCATAACTTTTTAAAAGTCCTAAAAAATTTTATATTCACACTTTTTTGAAGGACTTGTCAGTTTATTTTCATTTTACAAAAATATAGTGGAAAAATAGAAAATTCAAATTTCGATCCTAAAGGATTCCAAATACGTGGCAAAATCCCAAAAACGAATTATAACTTTTGAAAAGCCCTCAAAAATGTCATTTTAACAATTTTTTATATGACTTGGCAAATTATTGTAAATTTGTAAAAATAACGTGGAAAATAGAAAATTTAAGTTTGGATCCTAACAATTCCAAACACGTGAAAAATTCTCAAACAGGAATTATAACTTTTGAAAAGTCCTAAAAAAAATTTTTTTTAAACTTTTCTACAGGAATTGCACATTTAGTTTAATTTTACAAAAATATAGCGGAAAAATAGAAAATTCGAAGTTTTGATCCAATCAATTAAAAAAACATGAAATAATATCAAAAAGGAATTATAACTTTTGAAAGTCCTAGAAAATTTTATTTCAACAACTTTTTATAGGACTTGGAAATTTATTTTAATTATTTTATTTTAATTTATTTTAATATCGATCCAAAATATTGCAAATACGTGAAAAAAACCAAAAAGGAATCATAACTTTTCAAAAATCCTAATAATTTCATTTTAAAACTTTTTTATAGGACTTTTTTTATAATCCAAATGATTGAAAATACGTGAAAATTCCAAAAAGAAATTCTAACTTTTAAAAAGTCCTAAAAAGTTTTCTTTTAACAATTTTTTATAGGAATTGTAAATTTTGTTTAAGGTTATAAAAATAACGTGAAATGTAGCAAATTCAAGTTTCGATTCAAAGAATTCAAAATACGTGAAAGAAGAATCTCCAAAAAGGAGTGATAACTTTGAAACGTCTCAGGAAATTTTATTTTAAAAACTTTTTATAGGACTTGGGAATTTATTTTGATTTTACAAAAATATAGTGGAAAAATACAAAATTCAAATTTCGATCCAATCCATTGAAAATACGTGAAAAATACAAAAAAGTAATTATAACTTTGGAAAAGTCCTAAGAAATTTTATTTTAACACTTTTGGCAGGACTTGAACATTTATTTTCGTTTTATAAAAATACAATAGACAATAGAAAACTCAAGTTTTGATCCAAATAATTTAAAATACATGGAAAATCTCAAAAAAGAAATATAACTTTTGAAAAGTCGTAATAATCTTTATTTTAACAATTTTTTATTTGACTTCAAAGTTTAGTTTAATTTTACAAAAATACCGTAAAAAAGAAAATTCTTAAAAAGAAAAGTCTTTAACAATTTTATTTTAACACTTTTTTAAAGGACTTGTCAGTTTATTTTAATTTTACGAAAATAGCGTGGAAAATAGAAAATTCCAATTTTGATCCAAACAATTCAAAATACTTCAATGAATCTTAAAAATGAATTATAAAGTTTTGAAAAGTCCTAAAAAGTTTTCTTTTAACAATTTTTTTGGTAGGATTTGAAAATTTAGTTTCTTTTGATAAAAATATCGTGGAAAATAGAAAATTCAAGTTTTGATCCAAACAATTCAAAATACGTAAAAAATCTCAAAGAAGAAATATATCTTTAGAAAAGTCTAAGAAATTTTTATTTTAACAATTTTTTATTTGACTTCAACGTTTAGTTTTTAATTTACAAAAATACCGTGGAAAATAGAAAATTCAAATTTCTATCCAAAACGATTCAAAATACGAAAAAATATCCCAAAAAAACATCATAACTTTTCAAAAGTCTTAAAAAATTTTTATTTTAACATTATTTTAAAGGACTTGAAAGTTTAGTTTAATTTTAAAAAAATACCGTGGAAAATAGAAAATTGAAATTTCTATCCAAAACGATTCAAAATACGTGGAAAAATCCCAGAAAGGAATTATAACATTTGAAAAGTCCTAAAAAGTTTTCTTTTAACAATTTTTTGTTAGACTTGCGCGTTCAGTTTAATTTTACGAAACCGAGAAAAGTACATGAATAAAAAAATTAAAGTTTTGGACATTAAACAACCGCAAGGGACCGTCCTTAAATTACGTAACATTTCCGGGGGGGGGGCGTTCCAGTTTGTTATGATTTGTAACGGAGGGAGGGAGGAGGTTTTTACTCATGTACGTAATTTTTGCAAAGTCGCGAAAATTTTCTCCGCAAAACTATCTTATTAATTATAAATTTTATAATTTTGTTGCAAATTCAACTTTTTTTTAAATATTTAAAACTCATATTTTTTGCTGATAAGACAAATGAAATCTTTTTTGGATGAAAACTATTTTTGTCTGAAAATTTTGTCTTTTTGATTTAAACGTTCATTTTTTTTAGTATCAATATTCAAACTACTTCGTATAAAACTTACTTTTTGTTTTAAATTCCTATTTTTTTGGTAAAAAGTCAATTAAAATCTTTTTCGATGAATAATTAACTCCTTTTTTGAAAATTGGTCTTATTCTTAAAAAAAATTCACCTCTCTTAGCAGATTTTTCATTTTTCTTGGACAAAAATTCAACTGTTTGATTGAAAATTTATCAATCTTTTAAAAAGTCATGCTTTTTGGTTTTCGACTATTCGACTATTTAGCAGAAACTTAACTTATTGTTACAATTCTGATTTTATTTTTGGAAAGTGAACTGAAATATTATTTTGACAAAAGTTTAACTATCTTTAAAATATATTTTTTGATTGATTGGTTCTAAAAGAAATTTTATCTTTCTTGAATGAAAATTTAACTCCGTTTCGTAAGTTTGTCTTGCTGAATTTTTGGGATAAAAATGCAAATATTTGTATAAAAATTTAACAATTTGGTTCAAGTCATTCTTTTTGGTTGGAAATTCTGATGTTTTATTAAAAATTTAACTATTCCTCAAAAAATTTACTTTTTGTTTAAATTTAATATTTTAGTGTTTTTTTTATTTTAATTAAAAATTTATCTATTTTAAGAACAATTTCGTCTTTCTCGGATAAAAATGCAACCGTTTGGTAGAAAATTAAATTATTTTGTTAAAAAGTTATACTTTTTGTTAAAAATTCTACTGCTTTGTTGAAAATTTAATTATTTGTTAGATTAGTTAGAATAATGTAACTGGAATAGAGGTATTTTAAAAATTAAGAAACTTGCATAAACTTGAAGTAAATTAATAATTTATATTTGTTAACTATAAAAAATTACTGGTAGAATTTTAGTTTTTTAACGAAGTCAGTTTCAAGAAACCTTTGAGGCCAAGGGGATCAGATTTTTCATCAATCATAACTTAGGCAACAGTTCGGACCATGCGCATTGACAAAGAGTTCAAAATTTTTAAAATTGAATTATTGGTTTAGCTGTAGAGAATCGTGGTTTCGAACTACTACGCTAAAAAAACGATCTATTCTATAATTTTTACCTACTGGAACTTCGGCCAATTCTTGCCGGGACAACATTGTAACAGTACCGCTTCCTATATTTACTTTCGCCCGGTACTTTCTTCTACTAGAAACATATATTCCATTAAGAAAATCACTAGTCTTCAACGTAGCAAAAACATCACCATTAGGTGCTGCTAATACAATTTGTTCTGGGATTGGCATGGGCTTATAGATATTTCTTCTTTCTATCTGTAAAAGTCGCGCATCGGAATGAAAAGTGTATCTTCGAAATTCGAATTGCCGGTGAGGATTGGCAAGGGGAACGAGCCGAATAAGTCCAAGTTGTCCAAGTCCATATCCAAGTACCCGGGAATCATGAGTTCTGGCAAGAGGAAGACTGGCAGGATGAGACCCAATAGCAGGAGACCTGACAGGAGGAGACCCGGACCTGACGCATACAGGGGTCTCGGACTCGGCAGAAGACTGACGTATATGACGAGAAGCAGAAGAAGAAGGCCACCATCGACCCGGACGGGGAGTATCGGGCCAATCGTCATTAGGGATAGAGCCGGAACGTAAACTTAGTTCTGAAACAATAACAGCAATATTGTTTTATTTAAAATATATACACTTGCGGCATTGAGTTGTTAAAAAAACGTTTGATCATTCTTAAATTTGTTTCATTTTTGTCAATAAGAATGAAAAGAAAATCCTAACAACTTTAAGGTCTTGCAACGAGCAGTTCACTTGACCAAAGCTGGACCTCAATTTTGCTTTCCCAACTTACGTCTTAACGAAATGAGGTATCGCTCTGAAAGTTTAAGAAATGAAAGGAGGCAATAAAGTTCATTCCACTGTTTTGTTCCGGTGGAAATTATGAAAAAAACATTATCGAAGAATATAAAACTGCAAGCTGTATCGGTACATTTCTTTTCCAACTTAAGTAAACACGGAAGGAGATATCGTATTGAAAATTTGGAACCGTAAATAGAAGGATCGAAGGAAGGTGTCTACAGTCCTAAATAATTAGAATTGTGAAAAGAGTTTTTCTAATTACTAATTTGAGAAGTACCTTTTCTTACTCCACGTTCAGCAAGGCAAATGAACTTTTAAAACACACTTACACAGAACGAACATATGTGTCGAAAGTAGTGGGGCTGGATTTCTTCGGCCATTAACCACAAAAACGGCAGAAATTGTGGTTATATCAATTTTTTGCAAAAAATGTTTGCAAAGTCACATTATACGAACATAGAAATAAATAAGCATTGACAATATTTACGGGAACATAACCTCAGTTCTTAGTTGTCATTCAACACGGCACTCACTTGCACATTTCTCTCAGGAGAAAAGGTGATCGATCAAAACTCGAGACGCTTTGTACAGCATGATCGGTCTTCTTATTATTACTCCGTGGTCGATGTCAGAGGCAGGCTGGGTCGACTCGCATGAAAGGCGTTGACCACTTATACTTTTGTAGTTAACGTCCTACTTTTAGATGGCACCAGTATAGAGTTAGAAGTGGGGGTAGAATCTTGTTCAAATATTTTCGCGCCCGCTATTTTGTGAGGTTTTGTGAGGTTATGTTACCATCGTCCACAAAAAACAAAAGTCTCAAGTTGTCTCAATGTGTGTTATGAAAATCTGAGAAAATCATAATACGTAAAATTAAAAAAAAAAGAAGTAGCAACAAGCATTCAAATAAAAGGCCTCCCCTACTTCATACGACACCAAACGCCCAAGACTTCTTAATAACAATTTCAATTTTGCGAATACAAATTTTAGTATTTTTTAATATGAAAGAAGAATGTTCAAACTATCAACAACATACAAAATCTAAACATCGATTTTTGTAACCCTAAGGTCCGTTTTGTCGAGGCACGTCACGTCACAAATGGGACATGCGTCAATTGTGCACGTCGGAATCTATACGTGCACATATGGATGTTTATATTGACGCATGTGTAAAATTGCTACAGGCAAAGACATACCCTTTCGTTTTATAACACACGCACTCCGAATTCCGCTGGAATAAATTCAGATTATAGTTACACAAATTTTTCTAAAAGCACAATAGGTATTGCGATCGAACGCGGATTACATTGGACACATTTTACTTGCTGGAAAACCGACAAAAGCTTAAAAAATAATGATTTTATTATAATATATATTAATATATTTACCTATAGAATTATGAAGAATCATCAATAATAAGAGCAAGGTGTAAACGATTGCCATGTTTTTTAGTTAAGAGGACAGACAGTAGCTAACAGTATAAATGATAAGAACTTCGTTCCGTATGTGCTTCAAGACCTTCTGATATTTATTTTAGAGATAAGTTTTTTAGATTAATGTCGTGAGAGATTCTGTTTATATTTCGGTAATCAGGTTTAAAAAAAGATTTTATTGGCTTGACGCATCCTCTCTTATTTTTCTCCGACCACTTCCTGCACCCAGTGCTCCCAATTTTTGGAACTTCTTGAACTGCGCTTGCGTCGCGACGACAACCCTATTGGTTACTGTCAGTGCGCTGGTTTTGAATTATATAAATATTCAGATTTAATATTCATAATAAAAAATGATTAAGAAATGCCCAAATAGAATGTTTCTACTCCCAAAATAAGATTTATGAATGACTGATATAAAGAAAATGGAATTTGATGTAAAAGTGGTTATGAATTCTGACTTCAGAGAAAGAAATATTTTTTTTATCTCAATGATTATTCTCGTCTCTGACGAGTTTCAAAATTAAATATTTGTTTATTCCCGATAATGTGACTTAAGCAAAATCACTACCATTGCCAAAAATTAATTAGGAATAATTAATTACTGTACTGGTAAATGTTATATCAGGTTATATCATACATTTTTTATTCAACTGAAGAAGACCTAAATTACAAAAAAGTGATTTTGAATTTAAAGTAATTTAACTTCATGATTCACACCAGTAAGTACTTATTTATTATTGAAAAAATTAAATATAATTTCTTAGTACCTTTCACTATCAAATAGACCCTTGGAATAATTTAACCGAATTATATATCTGCTCTTAATTAAGAAAGCTAAAAACTTTTCAGATTTTTTTCAAACCTAACAGAGAAAAGGTACACATTCATGAAAAATTCTTATTTAAAGTTTTTATTTTATTTAAAAACATTAAAAGGTCCAAAAAAATATTTTTCCTTAATTTTTTTTAAATACCGGCCGGAAATTTGTTCGAATCCACACAAAAATAAATCCATACAAAAAAAGATATTTAGAGGTGCCGCACGCAAATCGAAAACACAAGGTAACTCATGCATTTTACATGGATAATCTTAAGATTTATGCTAAAAATAAAGAGCAACTACGTGTAGCTCTAGGCATTGTCGAACAATACACTAAGGAAATAGGAATGGAATTTGGGTTAGAAAAATGCGCCAATGCTTATTTAAAGCGAAGAAAACTTAATGACATCTCTGAACACACTGAGCTCATCGATAGAAGCGTTATATGACACCTTTGCGTTGGAGAGACTTATACGTACCTGGGCGTGCCACAGAGCAGCATTCAGGATGTGACATCTATAAAGGATACTCTCCGAAGCCGACATAAACGGCTCATTCGGCAGATTTGGTCTTCCGATCTGTCAACGAGGAACAAAGCATCTGCAACGAACGAGCTTGCCGTCCTGGTAGTACTATATTCATTTAGAGTAGTTCCATGGACGAACAACGAGCTCAGATCCCTTGATATGAGGACACGAAAGGTTATGCACATAAACAAAAGCATGCATCTTAAGTCTTCTGTTCCACGACTCTCCTCAGTTTGACTGCGGTAGGTCAGGACCGTCGTCCCAAAAAATTTAGTTTGCACCAGGTGCAAAAAATATTTCTTCCTCGAAGAAGTTGAGCTCTAAATGAACCTTGGAGATAACCAACTAATCATTTTCATGATCCGTCATTCAAAAATAACCCATAAGTGTACAGGGTGTAAAAACGCATCTTCCTCGAGGAAGTTGAGTTCGAAATGAACCATGGAATTCACCAAACAGTTTTTGGCATGACTAGTCACTATACCTACAATAAAACTCGAGGAAGTTGAGTTCTAAATGTACTTTGGAGGCAGCTAATTACATTTTTTCATGATCCGTCATTATAAAATAACACTGGTCAACAAAATGTGACCTAAGTGCTCATGGAATGAGATATGTCATTTTTAGAGTAGTTTTTTGTGCTGAATCTAAATCTGGTCTCCATTTCTCTGCAGGATGTCAGGTTTTCGAGATTTTTTAAATCAAAGTTTTTTTGAAAAAATTACAAATTAGGAGATAGAATGCTGTAAAAAATTTTTTCAATGAAAATAAATATATGATTTCGATGCATTTTTTAATGCTAAATCCAACGGCGGGCTTGTCTCTGTGATATCTTATACGGCTGCCGAGATATATAATTAAACAAAATTACGGTTCAGGCTATCACCGTTCAAAAAATACATGGCAGAGAAGTTGTCCCTACGGAGTTGCCAATTTGACGGCTTACACGTACTTGAAGCGAATCATTGTACTGTATCTAGTATTTCGTTGTACCACAATCTTCAATATCTGCAAATTTCACATTATGCACGAAGTTTATCATTTTCTTAGTGTTAACAGTATTCACTTCTTTGGATTCTTGAGCAGGTTTTAATCACGCAGGCGTCACACGGGCGATGTGCACGTGATACAAAGGATCGGTCGGAAGAAAGTGTACTTAGCGCATGCGCTACTCCCCTCTACTATAGCGCGTCCGCAACTCCCCTCTTCTAAGTAAAATGCAACAGCTCTGAGCTCTCCTACGTATCGTGATCCTTGCTGTTTTCATTTCATGCTAGACCTCTGCGGAGTCACATGTATGCTACCTCATTCCTATTGAACCCCAATTCATTAGCGCTGATTGTTAGCTATCATTTGACACTCATTCTGCAACAATTGCAAAATGGAGCGTAGTTGCAGAAATCATCCCGATAGCTTCTGTTACGTATGCGGTGTTTTTGTCCCACAAAAACAGAGGCCAACCATTTCATCTGCAATGCGAAAAGGTTAAGAGATTTTTTTCAGATTAAACCCAAAATGGAGAAAAATATTGGATACCAAACAGTTTCTGCTCGACTTGTACCATTTCATTGAGGTCAGTATATCGAGGGAATTTCGATCATATCTTCACTTTTTCTTCCCCTACTTCTTGGAGAGAACCTCTGAACCATATCGATAATTGTTATTTCTGTTTGACAAATGTTAATGGCTACTCATCGTCAAGCAAGGACTTCATAATTTACCCTAATGTTTCTTTCGTGACAAAAGCCTCGTCTGACCGTAAAGAGTATCTCCCGGTTAATTTCACAAAACGCAAAGCAGAAGAAATCAATTATTCTGATGAAAATCAAACTATAGGACATGAACCGACCAGAAACTTGCCACAATTATTCGACCAAAAAGAATTGAATGATTTTATAAGAGATCTAAATTAATCTAAAAATGAGGCTAAAATCTTGGGCTCTAGACTCAAAGAAAAAAATATGCTTGAAAAAGATGTAAAAATCTCTCATTATCGAAATAGAGAAAAAGATTTAACACCATTTTTTTCTAGCCAAGATAGTCTCATTTTTTGCAACGATGTAGATGGACTAATGAAGGCCATTGATCATGAATATCAACCAGAGAATTGGCGTTTGGCACTGGTTGGCCAAAAGATCTTTTTACCTGGATTACATATAAAGCTTGGGATCGTGAAAAGTTACATCAAAGCGATAAATAGAAACGGGTCTTGTTTTTTTTTGAAAAGGAAATTCCCTAAGCTTAGTGAGTCAAAAATTAAGAAGGTTGTTTTTGATGTACCAAAAATGCAACAACTGATGCTAGATGGCGATTTTGAAAAGATCTTGGCTGAAAACGAGAGACAAACATGTTTTTCAGTAAAAGCTGTAATAGACAATTTCTTAGGAAAGAGGAAATCCAGAAACTAAAAATACTTGATCGATACGATTAATTACAAATTCACATGATGCACTCTCACTTGGAGTTCTTCTCAGAATAATTATAGATATTTTGAAGACTCTTTCAGAGGGCAAGTAAAAATATAAAATTAAAATAATGAAAAAAGTTCCTGTTGAAATATGAAAAAAGTGTTTAAATAAGAATAAATTACTTTTTTGGATTCTGCTAGATTACCATTTGTTTTTGAAATTGTAGATAATATTTTTCCTAAAACTTACTTACTTTAAATTAGAATAACAGCAGATAATTTTATATTTTCAAAGCTAATTTCTGTTTGTCTACCATGTTCTTAAATTTGGTATAAAATAATTACAATTATGGCTTGCTAATCTAATTTTAATTGAAAAAGTTTCAGTGACAACATTTTTAACGTTTATGATCCCAATACGCTACTTTTTAGCATTGTAGCTATTTCGAATTCCAAAATTTGTTATGTTTGACCTACACTAGGAAATAATTATGGGCCGCAGTATTTTTTCGATTTTCCTGAGATCCCTGTTACACAATTAATTTTTAAAAATGTTTCGGTTAGGAGAACGAAACAAAAAGTTGCGAAATTTATTTTCAGGGACAGATGAGACAAAAAATCCGTAACCAGCAAATCCGCAATTGTCCTTCTGCTATCCGATGCGTATTGAGTTGTTGAAAAACTGTTTTATCATTCTTAAAATGTTTTGATCTCTCTCAGTAAGAGATAGAAAGAAAATCCAAACACTCTTCGAGTTCTATTAAAATGCACTGAAGCTCTGGGTAAAATTTTCGAACTGAAAGAAATCATGAAGTGACACAAAATTAGTCAAAAAGGATCATAATTGCATACATGAGCCTATTTACGAAAAACAACCTGGTAACTTTATCTTTAATGTCATTCTGGCATTTAAACTTTATTTGTTTGCTAAGTGTAGTGAATACGGTTCCGAAGCATATGCTCGTCAAATTCGAACGTAAAACCTTGACAGAAATGCTTGCCCTAAATTTATCAAAGATCTGAACGATTTTCCAGCAGGAGTACCATGTTGAGGTTTTTGCTCTGATAATAGTAAAGGATTGGGATTTAACGGAAAGCAAGAGGTTTAATTATCTTCGTACCTTACCAAACTCTGCTCCATGCCCTAGGCGGCTCTACCACGTAACTCCTGATCTATCTTTCCGTCACTAGTAAATAATCTACCATGATACACGTAATTAGCAACTTGTTCTAGCCTCTCATCATTTAGAAAAATGCTGCAGATAGTTTTCTTAAACTTTTCTTCAAACACCATATTTTTTGTTTTATTTCAGTTTTATTTTGAGGACCATCTACTTTATTCTTGCATTCAGTTTGCTCAATAATTTTTGCAATTCCTCGCTTGAATCTAACATAACAATGTCATCGTCTGCGAAAGCTAACTCAGGTATCCTTATTGTCTCGAAATCCACACCTTCTTCGTCGAAAACTTTTTAACTGATAAATGAGAAGGTGATTCAGCTTTATTATTGGTTGGTAAAGCATTTACGAGGACGCGCTTGTTTTTGATACGTATTTTCTCGCAGATGATTGTTTTTTTATCTAACGCTTGATTTGTGATTGAATAGAGTGTAGTACTAGCTTTAAAGAACCTTTTTACGTGTTTTATAATAAAGAGACAAGTTTTGTTAACCTTTCTTATTCAAAATTGGGTTCTTGTGGATCACTCCATTTCTTTCACATGGTTATTTTTCGCAAATGTTTGTTCTTTCAGGCCGTTCTTTAAAAATGTAATGGGACTGTGTAATAAACTGGGGCCTAGAGATAACATCGGTCCTAGGCAATGCTTTGATCCTATTTCGAAGACATCGAAAAGTAAATACTTAGTAACGTGTGGAAAATTTCCTAATATAACGAAATATACGCTCGCGACTATCTGCACACTGTCCTTTTGTGCCTACGTAGTTATGCCCCTGGATACTTTAGCTTAAAAGAATGAATAATTTTTCAAAAAATTTAAAACTTTAAGTCTGCTGTACTATTATTTCTTCCTGTGTTAATTCTTAATTTATTCTTCATGTGGAAAGATGGATTTTTGTACTATAAAAGATTCATCGAATTTTTAATAAACTGCATTCAACAACAAAATATGAACTTCTAGTAAAAAAATAGTTCACTTTCAAATCGGAAAAAATGTATTTTAAACAAGAAAGTTAATTTTATACCAATCAGTGGAATTTTCAAATAAATAGTTCAGTTTGTATCCATGTGGTTGAAATTTACACAAAAACAGTTTAGTTTTCAAACAAAAATGTGAATTGTATTTCGCGCTTCTTCCACCAGATGAGAATGTTCCGAAACCTCAATGTGCCGAAATTCATATTTTCAAAGTTTAAAAATTTGTACCTTGCGTTCTTACGACCGTCGTCTTGCTGTGCAATTCTGCAATCTTACTCAATTTCGTCAGTTTTCTTTTATGTGCCGAAACGTCACGTAAAAGTAAATTTCAAGTAAATTAAAATAGGAAAAAGATAGCATGGACGCCGTTCTCCTGGTACGAATTATGAAAATATTAGATTCCGTAAACGAATACGTCGGTTGGAAAGATTAGTTGAACAGCGGCATGCTTCGCCAGATAATCACTATGATTATTACGGTAAGCAGCATTTTTAGGTTTTGTTTCTCATATATTTTATTTCGGTCTGGAATCGATGGTAGATTAAGAAACTATTTTCTTATTTTCTCACGTTTGATCTGCAATCAAATATGAGTCCTTACTTTTAAGAAAACAAGACAACGTCTTGCAAGACATTTGTCTAAAAAGTTTGTCTCATTATCTATTACTCAGTACTCATTCTGCAATCGAAGTAATTGAGATTTCTTACCAAGCACCTCGGTCTACATTTGCAGATTTTTTGTTGTCTGATTTAGAATTTCTGTGCACTCTGTAGGGGTAATAAGTGTACTGTCTTCTATTCATTAAATAGCAAGGGCTTGAAATACAGGTGTAATCTAGCTGTTCTTTTTGTTGCCCTGTTTTAAGAAGGTATTATTTTGCATTATTATCATTTTAGATAGTCGAAGATCAAGCGAGTGCAGGAGTTCAGGTCGTCGTAGCGATATTTATTTTGCGAAAGAGAATTATGGCCGATAATATTATTACGATTATCATCATTTTGACGGGTCACGTAGCACAGTCATCAGAGTGAGTCTTTTTGCACGGATAAAGTTGACAAATATGAGAACCAACAATCTCTGAAGCAGGACGTCAATCCTCTTGTTCAGGATGATGGCTTGCAGGCACAGGAAAAATCTTAAGACAATTCCGCAGAAAAAATGCTAGATTCTTTACTGGATTCATTAAAAATATCTGTGGTTGATCCTTAAGTTCTTCTTGATAATTCCGAAAATAAAAAAAACAGAGGAGGTAATATAGTCGATGAGACTCCAGTTGCTTTTGGTAAAAGACTAACAGAGGAAAAAACTGTAGCTTCAGAATTGCATTCTACTCTGGCAATTAGAATAAAAGAGGTTTTAAGGAAGGGTTCACTAATGGACGATAAGGAATCCTTGATTAAGAAGTTTTCCGTACCAGAAAACAGTTTATTTGTCATTTCTTCAAATTTAAACCTTGACATAAATTCTTCAAATATTGAAGATGCTGTTATTAAAAAAACATACTCGGGCAGTAGAAAATCAGGGCAGAATCACAGCATAAATTGCTTGTCTGACAAATTGAGAGTGAATTGTACTAAAACGGCTTATTAAAGGAAAAGTGTCTATTTTGGAGAATATTATTGCAAAGACAAGACTTTTCTCGGACCTTCAACAAGAAGAAACTTGAATTAGGAAGTCACTCATTGTAAAGAAAATAGACACTGACTACGAGACAGACTTAATTTAACATCCTCGAACGAATAGCTTTTTGGGCAGAATTTGTCAGAAAAAATTAAAAACACCAATCTACTGAAAGCAACCGCTGAAAAGATTAACACGAAAGTCTGATATAACTTTTGATGAAATTATACTTAGCTGGGTGAAGGGATTTGAAATTTGTTTTAATGCGAACGTATTTCAATAGAATCCCCCTTCAAAACCTAAGTGTTCGTTACATGAAAAGGTACATATCATGGAACAATTAGTTTAATTTAAAAAACAGCTGCCATTAAAAAAGTTAATCCTACGGATGGGCACTTTCTGATAAAAGTATAGTTGGCTCCCGAACCCCATGACTTTAATCAATTTATTTTAAATGTCAAACATCTTACCTACTTTACGAAAACACAACATTTTAAACTGGAAGATGATAACACAGATCGTAAACTGCTTTCTCCGAATTTTTATATGGCTGCAACAGATCTTGAATATGCCTGTTATCTTGTACCTATCCCTGATTTAGACAAAACCTATTTTCGATTTATTTTTCAAGAGACAATTTATGAGTTTAGGCATTTGCCCTTTGGTTTAAATGTTACATCCTAAACCTTCCACACTACATTCCTAAATCTCCTTATAACAGGAGAATGTTAAAATTACCTGCAATTTGCTAAAGAAACACGTTCTATTATCAAGGAACGAAAGAGTCGAGTAATAACGTAGACTAGGAAAATATTTCTTCGTGTAATTTACGATTCACAAAAAATGTCAGTTGAACGTCCAATACAAAACTGAAATCAGGTATTAGGACAAATTAGAAGTTTGAAAGCGTAAAGTAATATAAAATTAGGGAATTTGCTTCTTTTGTAAACCAGTAGGTCTTTTTCAGTGACCTTAAAAGATAATCTTTATTTGTGGAAAATTCATATTAATTCTGCGATTACGTACTTAAAACAATTTTGACCCAAGTATAGAAGATATTCTCCTGAGAGTGGACAACACCAAACATTAGCATACATTAAAAAGAAGGGTGGAATTCGTTTACCAAAATTAAGTAATTTGTCAAAAAAGATCTTAGAATGGTGCGCAAAATTAAATATATAGATTTTCGCGTCTTACAAAAGTTCAAATGATAATGTGATAGCGGATATCGAATCCCGAAAACTTGAACCTGAAACAGAATTTTCTTCATCCTATGCTCGAAAGTACGTGTTTCCATGTTCGTCTTTAAGCAGGGAAGGACAGTTTTTGTGGCTTGCTGGATTAATGATATGAAACTCTTTTTTGCAACAAAAATATAGTAAAAATCAAAATTTTAACTTGATAGTAGTGTATCTTGTGATTTCTTATGTGTAGAATATGTGTTCTAAATTTCAGAAGGATCAGCCCAATGGTTCCGGACAAATTGTTTCGGGCGCCTGAAACGCGTTTAAAGCTTTTTAAACCTAAACACCTAAACACCTTTCAACTAGTTCGGTCTTCCTTAAATCTTCATAGATTGGCTTCAGAACTTTTGGCACGTCAGCAGAAAGAGCTGGATTTGTAAGGCGAAGGCACGGTAGTGGGGACATTCGAAAAATGTAAAATAATTTGTTTTAAAAATTGAGTGTCAAACTAGACTACACCCTTAAGAAAAAACTAATTTAAAAAATCAGCTAATTTTTGAACCTGAACGACTTTTTTTAAATTACAAAGATTTATTTTTTACCAAAAAAGACTAATTTTCAACAAAATACCTACACTTTTAACCAACAACTTAAAGCTTATCTAAAAATAATAATATTTGAATGTAATAGTTGAATTTTCAACGAAAAAGGTAAATTTTCCACCTCATAGATAAATTTTCAACAGGGAAGTTGCATTCTTGACAAAATAGATTAATATTTAACCAAATACTCGAATTTTTAACCAAGAAAGTTACATTAAAAATCAAAAAAGTTCGGATAGAAACAAAATTTGAAAATAAGTCAACATTTTTCATCAGGAAACGTACAAAACGCAACAAGTGCAAATAAAAACTGGTATGATTTAATTATTCGTAGAAATTGTAAAAAAATTATGTACGATTTATTTTTTTTATTTCTTTCATTATTATTATTATTATTATACCGTAGAAAAAACGAAAAATGCGTAGACGATGAAAACGGTATTATATTTTATTAACAATTAATTCTTACCAAAGTTAGCTTAGTTAGCTTAGCTAACAGTCCGGAACCTGCGCATTGATATATAGTTTAAATTTTTGTTAATTGAAATATTGGTTTAGCCCAAGAGACTCATGGTTTACAACTACTGGCATGGGCGCATAGATATGTATTTTTCCTAGCTGTACAACTGGCGAATCGGGAAGAAAAGTGTATCTTCGAAATTCGAATCGCTAGTGAGGATTGACAACGGGAACGACTCGAATCAGACCAAGTTGTCCGAGTCCATATACAAGTACTTGGTAATCATGAATCCTGTCTAGAGAAAGCCTGGCAGGAGAAGATCACCAAAATCCCGGGAAGGGGGTATAGGTACAATCGCCATTAGGGTTAAAGCGGGAATGTAAACTTAATTATAAAAAATAGCAGCAATATTGTTTCACTTAAAATGCGTTTGTGCAGAAGAAGTGTTGGCAGAGTACCATCTGTACAATGAATATAATTAAGAGGGTATCATTTGCGCTCATATGCATTTTGAAGTGCACAGATGGCACATGCCTCGATTGAGCCCCCCGATTCCAGAACGGGACATAACTCGGTAAAGTTGAAGGGAGGATAGCCCTTGACAATATAAAGTCGAAATTTAAAATTGGATTTCAGAAGAATGCATTATTATGGAAAATTAGATGGCTCTTGTCACATCTACAGTTTTTGGAATTTTTTTAATTTCGCTTCGTTTATCGAGCGAAGTTGGAGAAAATGAAAACTTCCTGTAGAGAAGTTGTTCAGATAACTATAGGAAAAAAATACGTGAGAACTCTTTTTAAAAAAAACTGAATGGGTAAAAAACTGTGAATGCAAAACTTAGAGCGCGCGAAATAAGCTCTTGTCGGTGATAGGCATACAGGTAGACTCAAATGTAGGTATGCTATTATATTATATTCAGACTTCAGGAGTGCAGACCTATAATCGACTGTGGCGCCATCAAAGGATCAATGAGCCGCATAAAAAAGTGTTTGAAGGAAAAACCAAAGACGATGAAAGAACGTTTGAAAGCAATTTTCATTTAAACACTTTAATAATTCCCTACATGAATTTTCTTATCGGCAGGTTCCTTTGACGAAATATTACTCTCTTTTTCTGGTAGTCATGCGGAAGGTACCGCTCCCTTTTTTACTTTGTATTTGTTTCCTGCAGCGACAATAACCAGATCAAAACTTATGACAACAAATTACATATCACCTTTTAAACATTTCTTAATAAGTTAGGTTTTATTTAACAGATTCACATAACGGACCTACAGATTCATCAAACGAGCCCGCAAAACGAGATCCGAATATCTGTCTTTACAGTTGCCTATATCCCTGCCTAAAATGACGGATAGGATCTGATAGAGACAGATACAAAACCAGATAAAGGTGCGGATAGCCAACTTCCTATTTCAGTCCGCCCCTATCTGGATCTGGCGACTCTATTATCTACTTTATCTGGCTCTATTCGGGAATTTTTCAGAATTTAGGTTAGAAGACTCTTCAATTCTAAGTCCAAGAACCGCTTTCTATCCAGTTTTATACGGCTTCGAAGCAAACTTTCAAAACAGAAAATTGAATAAATTGCCCGAAGATATCTTATGTGGCTGTATCTGGAACTTTTTCAGAACCTGAGTTGCAAGACTTCATGTAAGTTCGAAAATAGTTTTCTATTCGGTTCTATATGGCTTCGAAGCGAACATCGGAAACAAAAAATTGAATTATTCGCCTGACGAAATCTTATGCGGCCCTATCTGGAACTATGTCTGAACTTATATTAGAAGACTGTTTTCATCTAAGTTTGAAGATGGTTTTCTATCTGCTTCTGTACTGCTTTGAAGCGAGAATCGGAAATAGAAATTTTAATTATTTGTCGGATAGAGTCCTATGGTTAGGTTATTAAAGCATGTTTGTTCTTCATTTTCCTTATTACTTATTACTTTTGGATAGTTTCTAAACTTTTTAAATATTTAAAGAAAAAAGACTATTGAGCCGTTACATACATTTTTTTATTACTAAAGTCTATAGAAAAATGTAAATTTTCCTTAGAAGTACTCATTATAATCATGGCCGAAAATTTGGAATCAAGCTCTAGACGCATCGATAGCGAAATGAGTTAGAGCACGCGGAAGAGTACAAGTTTAAGTAGTTGAGGTAGGGTTCGAATCCTCAGCAACTGCGATTTTTCAAAGCGTTTAAGCGTGCGATTAGACGTGTGAGGTAGCGTATTGACAAATTGTGTACTTCACAACAATAAAACATGAAGATTATATAACAATAAGTTGTATAACTTTTTTGCATTGAAAAATTTGGATGGAGCAGGATATAATGCCGCATAGGGAATTATGGACAGCGGAAATATTGACAATTTCCGAATAGAACCGGATAAAAAAGGACACAAATAACGTATAAGTGTCCGGGTAGAAGCTGATAAAAGTCCATGTCGTATCCCTATCTATCGGATCCAATTTGGAGTTTTAAACAGGGACTAGTGACACAGCCTGGCTGTACTACGGGTGGTTCCGTCCGTCTAGTAGACATGGATTGTTACGAGTCCCTCACTCTAAGTTTTACATTTGAAATTATTTACCTATTCATTTTTTCTAAGAATGTTTTTCATAGGAAACGTCCTTAAATTTTAATTTTTAACAAACACAGATAGACTTAGGAAAAATAGCAATTAGGATTGAACGCGGACTGTTATTATTATTATTATGGGCCCACCATCCATCCCACAGGTACTCATTACCCGGTACTTCCGCGAACGCGGCAAGTAAATAGTAGATTCTTTGGTGTCAGTCATTGTTTTGGAACTCTCTATCCTACTTGCGCATCCGTCATAATTCGCGAGGATGCATACTGCAGAGCCCGCCTATAGGGATCCACCAATCACACTGGAGAGCCCTATAAGGATCCAAGATTCATCCTAGAGAGCCCGTTTATAGGGTTCCAACATTCATACTGGAGAGCCCGTTTATAGAGATCCAACATTCATACTGAAGAGCCCGTTTGTAGGGATCCAAACACTCATTCGTACATTTGTACTGGAGAGCCCGTTTATAGGGATCCATCTTTCTTAAAAGCGCTAGTTCCAATACCAACGACTGAGACCAACGATTCAAAACATTAATTTACTTAATTTGGACGGCGAGAATAAAAACACAACTTCACACACGCACACGGACATACACATATACAAAAAAGAACAAAAATAAAAAACAGTGTCAATAAATAAAATTCAAGTATTAAGGTCAAAATTTAAAATGTGTTTATTAGTCATCTGCCGTGTACGTGGGATGACCGCAAAAGGCGATCTTAGCCGCTGTCATTGCTCACGCCCAGAAAACTCCGGACGATGGGGCACGTATTGAACAATATCGCCTTCTGCATTAGGTGCAGCAAATTTCGGGCTCCCAGCTCTTCCAAGATTTTTACGCACCTCACATGGACATTCCCAGTGGAGGAGATCACGATCGGGTGAATGGTCACTTTGT
>JAAAKG020194475.1:4544-24262 GCA_010014905.2 Druon quercuslanigerum
CATTTTTATTGAGATTAAACGGAGAATGTTTTATTTTCCTTTTTTTCTAAATTGGAAGTGGGGAAGTTTTTTATTTTGAAGATTTTTATAAATTTGGAAGCGGCGGTATATATTTTTTCCCAAGATGGAAAGGATAATTTTTTAGTTCTTATTTTTTTTTTAGTTGAAGCGAATAATTTCTTATTTTCAATTTTTTTTTATTTGGAAGAGAAATTTTTTGAAGGTTTTTAGGGACTTGAGAGGGGGAAAGGTTTTCTTTTTAATTTATCTAAACTGAAAGATGGATTATTTTTTTATTTTGAAATGTTTTATCGAGTTTCATGGGAGGAATAAAGTTTGCTTTTTAGATTTTTCTGAATTATAAAAGCCCTTCTTTTGGTTTGAAGAGTTTTATTAAGTTATAATGGAGAGAATATTTTCGTTTTTAATTTTTAATCTAAAAAAAAATTTTTTACGGAGGTCTGAGAACATTGAAAATTATAGCGTGGATTTCTATTTTTTAATCAGAAATCATTCAACTGTTTAATTTATGAAATTATAAATTTTGCAGTTATTGGCACTAATTTAAAATTGTTTATCTGAAAAGTATTAAAAGCTTCTTATGCATATAAATTATTGAGCGTTTAAATTTAAAAATAGAATTGAAAATTTGAAAAGCTTCAAATTCAAAAGAATTCCACTTTGAGTACTTTAATTTTTAGTTCATTTTTGATTACTTCAAATGAAACAAAATATCAGTGTTAGGGGTACAAATTTATTAATATCAATGACCTCAAACAATTTTTAGGAACTAGAAAAGGAACGGGAGTTTTTTCGATTAAAATGGCTACCCTGATCACGATTTCTATTAACTATGGAATTCAAAAATATATTCACGAATTTGAGAACGATTATAAACATTTCATTTTTCATCATATTTTTTTATATCGCCGTAAGTGGATTTCCATCGACCCAATTATTATATCAAACTGTAAAAATAAATTCTTTAATCACAGACATTGGAAATACATTATTCCAAAATAAATATTTTTTTATGAACATATTGTTTCTTCTTTTCGACGTGTAAAAATAGACGTTTTCCCTCTATTTGCCCTATTTTTGAAAAGATTTCAAAAAATGTATAATAAAACGTAGATTTTTGTAGATTTCGAAATAATATTTTTTAAGGTTTCGAACTTATAAGAAAATCGTAAGATCCCTAAAAAAATAAAAAAGATTGTCTATTTTCAAAAATTAATTTCAAAAGATAAAAAGATTTCCAAAATTTTGGAAAAGTATCGGGATTATTCTAAACCAATTTTTAAAAATTCTCGTTGATTTTTGCAGCTTTTAAACGAAATTTATAAGCTCTTCAAGAATTTTGAAATGTTTTCAAATGTTTTGAGGTAAAAAAAATTTTCTTAAGGTTATTTAAAAACCTTTGAAAGCGTTTCCAAAGATTTGCCACAGCTATTGAGAAAGAATCTCCAACATTGTTAAACAATTTTGTTAATTTTGCAGAATTTTTATTAATTTTCAGGAAAATGCAAATTACTTCAAAAGATATTTAAAAGATTAGATACAATTTCAAAGTTAAAGTAAAGTCTAACAAGATTTCTAAAAGTTAAAAACAAAATGTAGATTTTTGAAGATTATTGAAATAAAATTTTGAAGTGTTTCAAGGAGATTTTCAAAGGTTTCAAGTTGATAAACAAATTTTCTTAAGATTCCTGGTAAAGGTTTAGAGATCTTTTATTTTAAAAATTATTTTTAAAAGAATAGTTAAAAACATTTGAAAACATTCCAAAAGAATTATTTAAAGAACGAAAAAATTTTGTTTACCAAATAAAAGTGCTTAATTTTCTTAAATATTTTATTATTTATGAATTTTTTAATTATTTGTATTCGGAAATTTCATAGTTAGGGAGCTTTTCTGTGTTTGGAATTTTGCAATGTCGGATATTTTATGATATGCAAAAAAATCTAGAAGATTTTAAGACATTTTTAATTTCATTTTTTAAGATTATTGAAAATTTTAGGAATAATTTAATTTAGTTTAAAAGATACTTAGACATTTTTTAAGAGATTAAAAATATTTTAAAACTTTGATGTTCCTTGTTCGCTCATCTCAGAATTTAATTTCATCATGAATTTAAGTGTTCAAGGACTATTAGCAAATACTTCTTCGAAATTTTTATATTGCAACAAAAATTATTTAAGTATAAAAGTCTTCTACTGTTATTAATATTGAAATTATTTTGTTATAAGTTTAATATTATTATTTAGTTTTTATTTAGGGTAAAAAAAATATTAAACGGTTTCCCGTTTCGGTCATCCCTGGTGGGGATCGAACCCACGACCTTTGGATTAGAAGTCCAACGCGCTATCCTCTGCGCCACAGGGACTCGGTGAAGTTTCATCGCTGCAACCGTTTCATCACGTGTGCTCCTCCAAAATCCAGGAACGTCAATATTAAAGGTATAATTTCCTCAGATCATTAAAAACTATTTTCAGAATAAATTTCATAGTTACAAATAATGGCCATTTAATTGTGTCAATTTCAAAAACAGCTTGAAATTTGCGATCTTTTTTAAATATTACATTAGTTTTTAACTTTCAAGGCAGATGCTGCTAAATTATTAATAATATTATTATATTATTATGTTATAAGTATTATTATTATCAATTATTAATTTAAAAAATTGAGTTTAAAATTATTTTGTGTATTATTTAAATTGAAATACTTATTTTTGAAAAAAAAACTTTAATTTAGTTAATTTAATTCATCTTTTTTACAACAAACGCTCGATATTTTAACATTTTCGAAGTTTAAAAATGCTGAAATTTGTAAATAATTTATTTACTTATTAATTAGAAACTTTATGACTAATATTTTTTCTGTAAGAAAATGAAATTAATCAAATATTTCAAAATACAAATTTAGCAGTATCGCAAGTTCATAAATGAACTTCTAACTAAAATTATGCATACTCAATAAAAAAATGTAACCAAATATATATTTAAATTTTCAATGGAGAAGATGAATTTTCTACCAAAAAAAATAACTTTTCAACAAAATATATGAATTTTTAATTTAAAAAGATAAATTTTCAACCGAAAATAAAATAGTTTAATTTTATAAGTTTGTAAAACAAATTTCTAATCAAATAAAATAAATTTGTAACGAAATAGTAAAAAAATGGAATAATTAAAGTTTTAGTCAAAAACATTAATTGGCAATTTTAAAAAAATCTCATTTTCAAACAAAACAATGAAATATAATGCAAAAAGATTAATTTTGTACCAAAAACAATAATTTTTAAGAAAATAACGGTCTTTAAGACCAACTCTTTTTAATTTTAATGAAATTCTAAATAAAAATAGAGTAAATTTTTAACGAAAAAGTTACATTTTCAACCAGACAAATAAATTTCCTGCCAGAAAGATTAAAATTTTCAATCAAAGAAATTAAATTTTAAGCAAAAAGATTAATTTTTCTACCAAATATTGAAAAAAAATTTCATGAAAATATTAACCTAATAGTTTAATTTTCAATCATATTTTTTTTACCAAAAAAGAGCAAGTTTTCAACAAAATAGAAGAATTTTCATCTAAAAACTACGAATATTTAATAAAACTAATTTTTCTCTGAAACGATGAAATGTCTACTAGAAAGAAATTTTTTCGAAAAACGGAGTACTTAATTTTTAGTTATTAAATTTCTTTCAAAAAAGAATAACTTTTAACAAAATACATGAGTTTTTAACCAAATATTTTAATTTTTAATAGAATTTTCATCATAATAGTTTAATTTTGAACCAAAAAGGTAAATTAGTCACCAAGAAGATTAATATAGTTCATGAGGAAGTAGCTTGAAAATGTATTTTTTTATTTTTTTTAAATGTTAAAAAAATAAATTAAAAATATACGTTGTCAGATTATTATACACACAGAAAAGTCATATTTTGCCAATGAAAATATAATTCGGCAAATTTTTAAAAATTTATAGTAAGTGGAAAAGCTGCCCCCTTCATATTGCGAGTTTACTCTAACATTTTTGCCACAATAATGAATAAGATAACTTCTATGAATTATTTATACAGTATTGTTAAATTTTTGAACCACAGGCACCATACAAGTTAGTTTCGCCACTGTACTTGTTTTTTCTTGGATGACAGTAATAAAAAACTAAAATTCGGACGACACAAAAAAAGGGAGATGAATGTATCACATCACAAAAATGAAAGGGTAGAAATACATTTTTTCGTAAACAACGAATGAGGCACTTTATATGACATTTGCTGCCATGTTCTTGTTTGTGTTGTGCGTCGCGAGTTGGAAAAATGGCCGCCCCAAAACATATGGCGAAGGATGGCGGTCCGTCAGTCCGTTGAACACCGTTTTGGTCGTCGTCATCGTGGCTCGTCGTTTAGCAGGTCTTTGCTCCTCCTCTTCGTGTCTCGACGGTCTCAATAAAATTAATTAAATTTTATTCGCGAGTGAAACGAGTGCTAGGTAGTCCAGGCAGTGGGGAAATTTGTAGGGGGTAGCGCTTAGCGACAGCGAGAGCAACAGAATCGAGGACGTGCTGTCAGGTTCGATTTTTTAGATTATAAAAAGTTCTATTTTTATCGTAATCACTTTCGAAACTCGTCCAATTTCTCGAAAGTATTTTCGTTTTATGTGCTTTATTTAATAAATTCTGTGTTCAATTCAATCTTTGCGGGCTGTGTTTACATGTAGAGGTATTGAGTTTTTTTTGGAGTAATTAAAGAGACGAGCTAGTATATTAGAGAAAAAGTCTTGATTACTATTTGATGACGGAAATATGTTTTGGAGAAAAGCATGTCTGGAAAATGAGGCTTTGAGATTTGAAAATACGTCGGAAACCTGATTAATAGGAAGAACTGACGTTCGGAGCATAGGTATTTTAATTTATTTTTAGTGATTTATTTTCCTATGTATGATTTGATAGATTTTATTCATGGGGAATTATGTGTTTGATAAACTGAGAGAAATAAGCTGTGCGGTTCAAGAAGATAATGCTGTGTTGTGTGTAGTTAATTGAAACATAATTGGTTCAGTTGAAACTTTTAATTAATTAATTAAAGTTTATAATTCACGTAATGAAAGTTTTTAATCTATTTAAATAATCTAATTAAGTAAAAATTTAAGTAATTTTAGATAGAAGAATATATTTTTTATGTAATCGAGATTATTTAAGGCAACCCAGTAAATCTTGGTTTAAAGTATTATAGCCTAATGTTTTGTATAAGGTTCTTTGTTTCTTATATAATCTCTTGACAACAGGAAATTGCCTGTAATTATATACTTGATTTATTTATTGAAAAGTCTCAAGGTCTTTTTGTACTCTTACGACTATTTTTTTTATTGGAAATTTGTAACAATTGTATGCTTATTTCTGATTTCCCAATTGTAAAATTACAATTTTTGGTTTATTTTTTTTTATATAAGTAGATTAATTTAATTGTCATTATAATATTTACATAGTTGTGATATTATAAAACTATTATAAAAATGTTCACATATTTATCGAATTTTGAAAACAGCGTTATTATTTTCGCGCGAAAATGACTTTGAATGTTTCTAAAAGTGGATATTTAAAAATTGGACCGCTTTTACAATTATCAACATTCAAGTATTCAAGATTAAAAAATAGAAGGATTACTAATAAGAGAAACAGTGAATCGTTTTTGAATTGAAAATTGCAGGATGGCCGATGGACCGAAAACCCGTGAAGTTATAATAAAATAATTTTTAGACCGGGAATTTTACAAATTTTTAGAAAAAAAATCTTCCCAAGTTAGATCTTAACAGTTTAAAAAAATAATTAGTTGAATGGTTATCTTTTTCTATCATATCATTCAGATCACAATAGGAAATTCGAAAATCTTTCCCTTTTAGATTTTAACTTTTAAGCGTACATTCTTTATAAAAAAATATTTAAATGCAGTTTTTAAGGCCTTAAAAATTAAAAATTATAAGTGTTTGAAATATACAATTTTGGTTTAAAAAATGGTAATTTATCAACTGTGAATATAAACTATAATGATTTTTTAAAGTTGAACTGTATACTCAGGATTAACAAATGAATAATAATTGATTTTATAAGACGATTTAAAATCTGTTTAAAATGTTTAATTAAAAGCTTTTATTAAATTAAAAATATTGTTTTAGTCTCAAATTTGAAAACTTAAAAATTGAAATTTTGTAATTAAGAAAAAGAATAATTTATTCGTATCTTTAAATATTTAACTATTCATTTAAAATCAGTAATTATACATCAAATATTTAAAACTAAACAAAAAAATTCAACTTTGAACGTTACAATTTTAATTGTTCTGAAAGTACATTTTTTAAACTAACATAAACATTTCAAAAAAATGAAGTATGCAATAAAATTGCAGTTTAAGTCTACTGCAGTTAAAGATTTATAATTCTACTTGTAAATTAATGTTTTTCGTTAAAAAGGCAATTATTCCAGTTGCAGATTCAGCATCCTTCTCTAAAGAATAGGTATATCATGAAAATTTTGAAAGCATTTACGTGCATGATAAACATTTAAAAAAATATAATATCTATTAATAAAATATTATTATTTAAACAAAGACATATTTAGTTGAATTGAAATCAATATTTGACATAAGCAAAAGTAACTTTATTTTCAAATATCAATCAAAAGCTATATTTTTGTAACAGGTGATAAATCATCATTGTTGAGTATTTCCATTGCATTATTTAAATTCGAATAATTATTTTTTTAACCCAAACGTACTCAAAAAGGTGAATTTCAAACAAAAAATCGAAGATTCTTTCTTTATTAATAGAGAAATCTTACTTAGTTGAAAATTGAACTCATTTGCTGAAACTTCATCTCTATGTATGAAAATGTAATTATATTGTTGAAAAATCGTTCTTGTTGTTGTGAATATATGTCTAATCTGAAAATTTAATTATTTTATTTTTGGCTGACAATCTATTCTTTTTAGTTGAAAATTTATCTTTTCGGTTGAAAATTCAGTTTTTGATTAAAGATTGATTATTTTAGTTAAAAATTGATTTCTCTGGTTCAAAATTAGACTGTTTTGTTGACTTTTTAAAATCTTCTTTAGTTTAAAATTCTTTTGTTTGTTTAAAAAATTCATATTTGTGGGGTTAAATATTTAATTATTTCGTTAGGAAATTTATATATTTGGGTTGAAAATTATTAAAAATTAGTTTTTTTTAACTTAGAAATTCAACATTTTGGATTAATTTTTCTTTATTTATTAACAGAGAAATTTTTCTTGGTTGAAAATTGAACTCTTGTTGAAATTTTTGGTTGTTAAAAATTTTAGTGTTTTAATTGTCGTTCTTCTTGAGTTTGAAAACTCATTTATTTAGCTAAAAATTCATATATTTTGTTGAAAATTTACCAATCATGTTCAAAATTCGTTTTTTTCTTGTGAAAAATTATTTTTTAAACATAAAATCGATCTTTTTTAGTTGAAACTTTATGTATTTTTTTTTAATTCGTTTCTCTTGGCAGAAAATTAATCTTCTTGGTTGAAAAGTCAACTATTTGGTTAAAAGTTTTTTTTTTTCTTGAAAACGCAGGTTGTTATTCAGGGTGGCCCCGGGACCAGGAAACCGGGAATTTTATGAGACCGGGAAAAACCGGGAAATGATAGTGAATTTATTTTATGACCGGAAATTTTACAATTATTAGAAAATAATTAATCCAACTTATATTTTAATGTTTTTTTTTTAAAGAATTAGTTAAATTATTATCTTCTTAATTATTATATGATTCAGTTTACAACACGTAATTACAAAATTTTAAGCATCCATTTTAATTTAAAGATGTTTAAAATACAGTTTTAAAGACTTAAACAATTTAAAAATTAGAAAATTTTTAAATTTCAAGATTTTTTATAAAAAAACTTTTTTTTGTTGATCTACTGCTAGCATAAATTAATGAATGATTTCGTAAATTAAACTGTATTTTAACTATAACAATCTAACTATTAAAATTAAAAAGTCTTATTAGTTAAACAAATATAAACGCCCGATTGAAACTTTATATATCAGTCTAAAATATTCCATTTTTGAACCATTTATTTAAAAAAAATTTAATGAAGAAAAGGAACAAATAATTGATATTTGGAATTATCTGACTGTTCATTCAAAATCAGTAATTGTAAAATAAATATTCAAAACTAAACTTTAAACGTTACAAATTTCTTTGTTCTATAAAAAAAAATTTAAGACAAAGTGTTGAATTTTGATACATACATAACAATTGTACCTAAAAAATTACCATAAATGACCGAAAATTTATAGCAATTTTTAAATTAAATTTTGAACAAATGATGGTAATTTATCACAAATCGCCCTTAAAATTACTGTAAATCATGCTTCCTTCATTCGAAAGATAATATGGGCTGAAGTCATGACAGTATTCCGAGAACTCTTTGAAATCATCTATATGATGTAAAAAATATCGTATGCGCCAAGGAGGAGAGGGAGGTCCATTAAGCTAGCACCTCCACGATCGAATTTTTCATAGCTCAAAATTTTGGGCTTTTTTTGGGCAACAAATAAAATTTTTGGGCTTTTTTACTTTTTTCAAAAAATGTATTTTCTTGTGAAGGTGCTAGCTTACATTAACCCACCTCTACTTCTTAAAATGACTAAGTAATAGAAATTAAATTTCGCCAGAATTTTGGACTTTTTTTGGGCTCTTGAAATCCGCAAAAAAATTTTCACCAAAACAACCCTTAACTTCCGAAGTCGACCCCCTTCAAAAAATTAAATTTTTTAAGTAATTTAATCACGCCATATTTTTGGACTTTTTTGGGCTCCCAGAAAATACCACTAAGATTTTTGGGCTCCAGCCCTTAACGTCTAAAATCAATCCCTCTCTACCACGTAGATACGACTTTGTCAAAAAATAACCTTTTTGAGAATTTTACAGCATCAATAGAGTCTATGATTTTTGGGCTTTTCGAAAATACACACTTCGATTTTTGGGCTCCAACCCTTAACGTCAGAAATCAACCAATCAAAATTGGGTTGGGCCCAAAAATCGTAGTAGGTATTTTCCAGGAGCGCAAAAATCAGAGACTCTATTGTTGCTGTAAAATTCTCTATAAAGTTATTTTTTGACAAATTCATATCCACGTCGTAGAGAGGGGTTGATTTTTGATGTTAAGGGTTGGAGGGCAAAAATCGTAGTGGGTATTTTCGAGGAGCCTAAAAATCAGAGACTCTTGATGCTGTAAAATTCTCAAGAAGGTTATTTTTTGACAAAGTCATATCTACGTCGTAGAGAGGGGTTGATTTATATACTAAAAAAATTCAATATTTATAAGGGGTTGATTTTGAAAGTTAAGGGTTGTTTTGGTGATATTTTTTGCGGATTTCAGGAGCCTAAAATTCTGGCGGAATTTAATTTTTATTAATAAGTGATTTTAAGAAGTGGAGGTGCTGGGTTAATGCCAGCTAGCGCCTCCACAAGAAAATTCATTTTTTGAAAAAAGTCAAGCATCCCAAAAAATTTAATTGGCGCCAAAGAGAAGCCTAAAATTCTGAGCTATGAAAAATCCCAAAATTCGATTGTGGAGGTGTTAGCTTAATGGACCTGGCAGAGGGACTTTTTCGACTTGTGTCTGTTTTCAGTATTCATCTTCAGCTCGCGCTATGCGCTCGCACTCGTCGAAAAAGTCTCTCTTCTTCCTCTAGGTGCATAATATACTATTATTAAATGCAAATAAACTTTTCTTTTGCAGCACCGTTTGATAATCAAGCGCGAAGGAAAGATCCGTGATCGAAGAGGAAGAGCCATGTCTACGCATGGAGAATGGGCTCGATTGCTTCGGTGCTTCAGTGGCATTGCTCGGAGTGCTTTCTGATAAATCCGACCGAGAGCGCGCAATGCGCCAGGTGCGGCTTATCCCGAGTCCGAAGTGATCAAATCAGAACATGGCATCGACCTTGGAACGACCCTCTGATTGATCTCCCAAGTACATCCAGAACTGGCGGTCGCACCGAACTATCCTCATCACGTTCCTCCAGTCCTCCAACTCCTCCGCCGCGGCTTCGAAATCCTGGAAACAATGCACTCATAGAAGTTCCCTTATCCTCGAAGAAGCCGCGGCCACCAGTTCCAATAAGCCGCAACACTATTCAAACCTATCACGCCCTTAGGTAATTACTTCATTTTTTATTTATGTATTTACATTCGAGAATTAGAGTCGGATTTAGGTCTCGTACCATCCTAAAAGTGCCCGCCCTTTTTTCAGTTTTCGATTACAGAGTTGAAAAGAAAAAAAAAAGATAATAGGAAGAAAAAAGGACGCGTTTTTCAGGGTGGCGTCAGGCAAAACCAGGGGGTGGCTCTCATATAAAGACCTGTAGAGTTCTTAAATGCCCAAGAATTTATTTTGAGCATATGCTCTCAAGAATATACTCAACATTTAAGCTCAAACAGAGAATTTATAGAGCATTTAAGAGAATTAAAAGCATTTATTCTTTAAACAAATTTGTATCATAATTGCTACATATATTTTTTTTTTAAACTATTCTAAAGTGAAATAAATATGTACTTTTTTAAATTGTAGATTTGTTACAGATCAGGTAATTCCAGAAAGTGTGGGAATGTCAGTGAAAACCTGATAGAGTTAGGGAATTTCCGAAAAAGTAAAATTAAAATTCATTTTATTATTATGGTTAAAAATCGCAACTATATGGTTAAAATATAATCATTTTTGGTTGAATTCAACTATTTTTGGTATAAAATTAAAAACCTTTTTTTTTTGAAATATCAAACATCGCGTTCAACTACTTATTTGCAAGTAGAACTACTTTATCACTAACTGATTTTTTTGGTCGATGATTCATCATTTTAGTTGACAAACCTTTTTTTTTTTGTTTTCTAGTTGAAAATTAATGGTTTTAACTGAAAATTCAACTCGTAAATGTTTGGTTCAAAATTGATCTTCTTAAATTGAAAATTCAAACATTTGATTGAAAATTCCTGTATTTTATTGAAAGTTCAAATTTTTTTGAGACAATGCTTAAGTTTCTTGCTGGATAATTTCTCTTTTTGGTTGAAAAATTCGTTAAAGTCAAATATTTGGTTGAAAATGCATGCACTTTGTTAAAAATACGTCTATTTTGGAAGAAAATTCATCTTATTGGTTAAAAAATTGATCATTTTGGCTCAAAATAAGTTTTTTCTTACTTAGAATTAATTTTTTTAACTGAAAATGGAACTGTTCCGTTTTTTGTCGAAAATTTATCTTTTTTTATAGAAATTTAATCTTCTTCGGTGAAAATTATACTATTTCGTTGAAAAATTGACGTTAATTTTATTGAAAATTAAGTTTTGGACTGAAAATTTAATTACTCTATTTTTAATTGAAAATTTATCTGCCATAGGTGAAAATTCAACTATATGTCAAAAATCTGTTTTTTTTTTGGTACAGAAGTACTCTCATTAGTTGAAACTTCATATTTTTAGTTTAAAATAATTTTCTGTGGTTGAGAATTGAACTATTTTGTTAAAAATTCATTTCATTTTTGATTGAAAATTTATTTTACTAACTGAAAATTTAATTATTTTAGTTTTGGTAGAAATTTTATATTTTTATTTGAGAATTAAATTTTTTAGTTAATATTCATTATTTTAGATGAAAATTCACTTTAACTATTCCATTTTTTGTTGATTTTTTTTTATAGAAATATTGTGACAAATATGTCGAATATCTCTAACGCTTTACATTATAAAGAATAGGATTTGTAGAGTAAATAAATGTTGAGTTTTAATTTCTGGATGACAACTTTAATAAGTTCTTTCCTTAATATTATTGAAAATTAATGTTACCAATCATTTGCATTTAAAAACAGTTTAATTGCATGTTTTACTCATTATCTCTTGTTTAAATTTTAACTTTTTTATAATAAAACACTTATTTATTAATTATTCTTAAAGTAAATAAAAAATATTGCGATATTTAAAAACAATTTCAGCGAATTGAAAATTTTTTCCAATTTTTAGGTAACAACTTTAATAAATTATTTGATTAATATTATTGAAAATTCATGTTACCAATAATTTTCACTTAAAAAATCATTTCATTGCATATTTTTACTAAGTATATCGTTGAAATTTTTAACACATTCTTAATACATTTTTTTTTAATTTTTATTATTAAATTTGCGTTATAAACAAAATCGATAAAATTTTTACTCTATATATCTTGCTGAAATAAAAATTTTTTATGGTGCAACACTTGTTATCAATTATTTTCAAACTAAACAAAAAAAATTGTGATCTTTCAACATTCTTAATACATTATTTTATTAATATTATTAAAAATTCATGTTACCAATAATTCACGTTTAAAAACACAGTTTAATTGCATATTTTGCACATTATCTCAATTATCTCTCGTGTAAATTAAATTTTTTGTAGTATAACGCTTATTTGCCAATTTTTTTTAATGTGAACAAAAAAGATTGGAATCTTTAGAAACAAGTGTAACGAATTAAAAATATTTTCCAATTTTTTCTTAAAAACTTTAACGAATCATTTCATTAATATTATGGAAAATTTATGTTTCCAATAATTTGTGTTAAAAAACGTTTAATTGAATATTTTTACTCATTATCTCGTTGAAATTTAAAACTTTTCTTATTGTGCAAAACTTTTTTGTCAATTATTTTCAGTGAACAAAAAATATTTCGGTCTTTCAATTAATTGTATTGACTTTAAACTGTTTAATAATTTTGTTGTAACTGCAAACATTTTTAGATAAAAAAATTAATTTTCAACAATACAGTTCAATTTGCAGCAAAGAAGCAAATTTTTAACCAAAAAAGAAAACATTTGCAAACAAAAATGGAATAGTTAAATTTTCTGTTAAAAAAATTAATTTTCATCCATAGAAATGAATTTTTAACTAAAGTAATGAATCTTTAACCTAAAAAATTACTTTCCAACAAAGTAGTATACCTTTGACTAAAGACGGATTAATTTTCAATGCAAAATTGAATAGCTGATATTCCTCCCTAAAAAGATTTTAATATTGAATCAAGTACATTTTTTATTTAATCAAAAAGGCGAATTTTAAATAAAATACTTAATTTTTAAGTTGAAAAATTATTTATAACGAAAAAATCATCATTTTAGTTGAAAACTCATCACTTTGTTTAAAAATATAACTATTTTTTTAAAGATTTTTTTTCGTTTTCTTATTTAACTATTTTGCTGAAAATTCGTGGATTCTGTTGAAAAATCGATTTTTTTGGTATACAATTAATCGTCTGGTTTGCAAATTTATTTTTTTTTAAATTAAACTATTTGATTGAAAGTTGAAAAAAATTAACTGTTCTGCTTGGGTGAAAACTAATCTTCCTTAGATGATAATTAAACTATTTGGTTGAAAATTTATCTTATTTAGTTGACAATTAAATGATTTTTTGGGGTAAGTCGTACTTTTATGGTACAAAATTCAACTATTTGATTAAATATTCAATATTCTGAACTTGCAAACATAACTTTGTTTGAATTATTGTTCAAATTCATGGGCTTTAGGAACAAATTTAAGAAATTATTTTTTTAATTAAACATACCTATAAAGAAATAAAGAACCTGGAATTGTTAGGGAATTTCTTTTCAGGATTTGAGTACACTCTGGCCTAGAAAAAGTCAGGGAATTTTAAAAGTCAAATTTTGCGGCCACCCTCGGTTCTGTAATCGTAACAAAAAAATCAAAATTGCCGTGTTGCCCCTAGAAATTTTCCGCCGTAGCCCTAGAGTTATGCTACGCTATTTCTACTTTTTGAAATTTTTTAACTATTATTATTTTTAGGGTCGGTAAGGGTTAAATTTTTTTTTTTTTACAATAAATTTTTTCCTGATCATTATTTTATCAGCTGTTACAATTATTAATTAAAATAGTGGCGTTAATTAAAAGTGCGAATTATATTACGCCATGTCCTTTTTTGCATTGTATAAGTGGAAAAATGCCAACTTTTTTCATTATAAATAGTTCATTTATAAATATTTTGTGGACATGCCGTATTAGAATTCTGAGAAAAAATGAATTTTCTGAATCTTATATCACGCCATATCCAAAATCAATTTTCCAGATCAGCTAAAACACAGTCATAATAGTATTACAAATTTTACTAACAAGTTCTTCATCATAAATTATTTTTGATTGATTAACTTATTTCGACATTTGATAACGCTTTTGTAGAGTATATTATTGTTGAACTTTGAGCCTCATTTTCTCAGTTAGACAGTTGAGGGCAATGGTGCACTATAACTTTAGGGCGACGACTTGTTTTCCAAGGTCCAATAATCATTTTTTATTTTCAGTAAGCAGAAGAGCAAAGAATCGACACCAAATGCTGTAAAGAAAAGAATCCGAAGTCGCTCTTGGTCCGAAACTAGAGGCCGAAAATCCCTCAACCGATCACCCTCTCTACCTTCCCTCGTGACCAAGTGGACCTGCATTCGCTGCCTCCTATCAAACAATCGAACTGCCACTCCCATTTGTACAGCCTGCGGCGCCAGTTCCTCCATCGCCGAGACGCATGGACGTCAAGTTGGAGCCAGAAAGTGCAAGAGACTCGAGCCCGGAAAATCCGGTAGTCTCAAGCAAGTAGCCAGATTGGATCTCGTGACAAAAGTAACGACTGGCCTAGTCACCCGAGTCCACGACACGAGCACAAACACCTTACAAATTTCGACTCGGGCCGAAAAGATCGAAACGGAAATGGCACAGTTAACGGGCATCAGTCGTAGCGAGCGAGCCAGAAACAACCGCGAAGATTGGACCTTGCCATCAGAGAGGATGGACCCATCAGTTCCATATGTTGAGAATGATCCTTCCCAACGATCCCCCAAGCGCCACTCTCCCTCAATGTATGAACGAGTAAAATCCAAGGTCAGTCGTTCCCTCTCGAATGGATCCGTTGCTCAGAAGCTTTCCGAACACGCAATTCCGCGACCCACGAGTCTAATTGTCTCCGAAGCTCATCAGGACGATGCGCTCTGGAGTTGTGATAACTGCACCCTCAACAATGCCCCTGGTTTGGAACAGTGTGAAGCCTGCGAAGCACCAAGGAGTCCAGCACCCTGCAGTGGAGTTGTGATCAGTGTGCCTGCTTGGGAGCCGCGAGCCTTATCATCCGCAACACCCTTGTGCTACAGAAGATCCTTTTCCGAGGTCGATACCGTGGCCAGCATTAATCAGAGAAAAGTCGTGAACCGCAGGAGTCTGAACGATGAGGAACCGCCGGAAGTGCCGCCGCACTCAGCTGCCTTCAATTCCCGACCCAAGTATTCTTATATAGGAATCACCGATCCGGATATTCCGCCACCGTTACCAAAGAAACAGAGCAATAAGTTGAATCTCCCGGTTTGTCAGAGATCACAAGCCGAAGCTACGAGTCCTCTCGGTGAAAGAACGTCCTCGGTCAGTCCTTTGAAGCGAATGTGGACATGTCGAAAGTGTTCGTATGCCTACAATCCACTCTGGTCTGGTGGCTGCGATATTTGTGGATCTTCGAGATCCCCGCCGTCCTTGACACAGCCGAGTTTAATTACTGTGACGAAGGACAGTGTCAATTCTCGTCCGTCACAGGCACATTCACCGATTGTTGTTTCGCGAGATAGTGTGAGGTATATTCCAGCGAGGCCGCCAGGCTATCCGCTTGGCGAAGTGGATCCGGATGATTTGGTGGATTTGGGACCAGGCTGGACTTGCAAGAAATGCACACTCTTGAATAAAGCTGCGAGGGCTACTTGTGAAGCTTGTGGCGGCTCCAAGTTGAGGAGCGTTTCGCATTTGGAGGATCCGACCTTGCGAAGGGGTGAGAGTTGGGTTTGTCCGTCTTGTACACTGAGGAATCCGCTCACGGCGATTGCTTGCAATGCGTGTAAGAACCAGTCGTTTACGGAAACACCGAGGGAGAATAGAGTTGCGACTCAGAGAAGTCCTAGTCCGCGGCTCACTAGTCCCGCGCCAACTAGCCAAAGAGCTGTTACACCGAGGGCGCGAAATTCAGTCAGGCGGAATGGATCTGGAGTTGTGGAGAGGAGATATACGAAGAGTAAAGAACCGGGTGTTGCACAGGTGAGTTGCGCTGACCCTCTCTCACGACAAGTAATTTTTAGGTTTCAAAAATGTTTTTTCTAGTTCTTGCTAGTCGAATGAGGCTCATTCTGCAAAACTAATTATAGGTGGCAGCACTGAGCCAAGTACCAGACCCGCTGCCGATTAGAGACGATTTTCAATATAGAGCTAGATATGCGGTTGCCTATAATTGAATATATGAGAGCAAATAAACTTTAAATATATGTTTAGTGCTCATATACGAAATTAAATTATACTTTAATTAGAAATTATATATACAAAGCGATATATTTTGAACTATGATAAACCTAACATCACTTAGAAGTGACAGCTAGAAATAAATCGTGACCATTTTACGAGTGCTATATTATGAATTTTGCTAAAAAATTTTTAAGAATGTATTTTTTGAGGCTTATAAGGTATAAATGGCAATTCATACTTATTCAGAAAATTTCTTGTATTGAAATTTGTATCTCATTGACAGAGGGTCTATTACTCGGCACGGTGCTGCCACCTATAATAAGTTTTGCAGAATGAACCTCATTTGACAAGTTGTATGAGAACTTCATTTTCAAAATTCCCTGCTTCTTACTAGACTAATTTTTCATTTTCATTGATCAAGAATATGCTCCACCTTTATGCGCTTTAAGAATTTAATGAGCATTTATGAGCATTTTGAATTAGGATTAAAACAATTGTATTTTCTATCTTTATTAATAATAATTAAAATATTTACATTTTGCGGTAAAATGTATCATTTTAAATTGAAAAGGGCGCCTAATTTAAATGGTAAAAGAAGACAGTATAATAGAAAACATATTATTTGCATTAAACAGTGCCTTATGTTGTTTCTAAATACATTTTAAACACCTTTTAGTTGAGTTTTTAAAGAAAAAAATATATATTTTGAACCTAAAAAATCATTTTTTAACTAAAATGTTGAATCTTGAACCAAAAATATGAATTTTTAACCAAATAGTTGAATTTTCAACACAAAAGATTAATTTTCTATCAAAACAGTCTCATTTTCAACAAAGTACATTAATTTTCATTTAAAAAGATCAATTTTTAGCCAATTTTGTTTTTTAATTGCAAAAAAAATATTTTTTAACCAAAATTAGAATTATTATTTTGAGGGTTATGCTATTTGATCGAAAATTCGTCTTATAGAGGAAAATTTAACTACTTATTTGAAAGTTAAACTACTTTGTCAAAAAAGCAGTGGTTTGCTTAAAGATTTATAGTTTTACCTGAAAATTTAACAGTTCTTTTTCAAATTCTTTGTTTCTTGAGTAGTAAATTCAAATATTTTGGCAGAAAATTAAACTTTTAAGTTAAAAATTAACAGTTTTGTTGAGAATTTAATTATTTTGTTAAAAATTTGTCTTTTTGGTTAAAAATGTAACTGCTTGTTTGAAAATGGAACTAGTTAGTTAAAAATTTAGTTGTTTTCAAGATTTAAAATTGTGGTTAAAAATCATTATTTTGGCTTGAAAATTCAAGTATTTTTTTCAAAAGTGTTTTTTTTTAAATTTAATTACTTCTGTTAAAAATTTGACTGAAATTTCTTTTTTGGTTCGAAATTCATTTTTTTGGTTAAAAATTCAACTATTTTGTTAAATAATTCTCTATTGTGTTGAAAATGAAATATTTTTACTTTTAAATATTATGAATTTGAAGCGTTTCAGATTGAATGATACAAAAAAATTTTATCCGAAATTGGAAATATTTTACGCCTTGATACTTAAAATTGTTACCTTTAGTTGAGAATGGATTCTTAAACGTAGAATCAAATATTTTACTCGTGATTTTGACTTGAAAGTCAATATAAAAAATCATTTTTCAGGTCTGATGAAAATAAAATCAATGAAGCCAGTCATTCTGGTTCATTCTGGTTCAGAATCTGATTAAATTTTATTATAAATATATTTTTATAAAGTATATTTTTTATTTACTTCAACTAAAGCCTTTTTTTAAATTATGTTTTTATGAATTACCATCTTAGTTATTTTGATTTTTTAATTATAAAATTAAGTAAGTGAAAAAGTAACTTTTTAGGTAACCTGAAGTTACTTATCTAGTTACAGTTTACAAATAACGTAACTGTAACTAGTTATTCAAAAGAGTAACTTACCGAACACTGGTCTTTTTTCAATCTTTTTTGATTATAAAACGAATTTTTCAAATAAATGTCTATTTATTTTTAGTGGCAATGTAAGCTTTGCACTTATGAAAACAAGAGCAGCAATGGAAACTGTGAGATGTGTCAAAGCTCGAAAATCTTGTCACAAATGCCAAACGACAGACCTCGACCAAGTGAGCCAGGCAACAACACACTCAGAATACAAAGACAGGAAAGTGTCGTTATGGAAAATTTGAGGAAAATAGAAGAAAGAGAAGCACTAGAAAAATGGGAGAGAATAGTGCTCTACTGTAAAGAGGTATAATTTTTTATTTGTTAATAATTAATAATAATTTAAAAGGATTTTACATAATTTTTAAAGCTATTGTTTTAAGAATTATAATTAGTATTTAATAATTTAAAGCTTGTGTTCATTGATCGTTGAAATACAAAAGTTCCTTTTATATTTTAGAACGAAAAGTTCCTTTTTGGATATTGACGTAGAAATTACATGGGTAACCTAAATTAATAAAAATAATTACCATAAACAAATTATAATTAAGAGCTACTCTAAATATTTCGCAAATAAATTGAAAACCCGCTTTTCATGAAAAAATTATTTGAAGTTGGAGAGTTCCATAAGCTCACTTGGTATATATTTTCCCTTTTAAATATCAAATTTACCCACTTTCGGTCATTTCGTGGACATATGACGCAGTAGAAGTAATATCAGGGTTTTCTTGCGCAGAATTTTCAATGTGGTTTATTAAATCACAGACTTTGCACTCTACCTCTGCTTCCTCCTTTCCCTTTTTTTAAAAATCTCTCTTTTTTCCACTCTTTTCTAGAAAATTCCCCGTTTCTCTCGTTTTGTAATTTTAATCCGAACTTATTAATAGAATTTATGAGTGACAGTGAATTTTTTTAAATTAAAGTCTATTATTATATTTTTGGTTCAGCATTCTTTTCCTTTGGTTAAAAATTCGAGTATTTGGTTGAAAATTTAATTATTTGGTTAAAGATTAAAATATTTTGTTAAAAAGTCATCTTTGTTGGTGGAATTCATCTCTTTCGGTTAAAGATGCTACTATTTTGTTGAAAATTTTTTTGTGTGGAAATTTAACTATTTTATTAAAAATGAATTTTTTTTTGTCGAAAATTCATATTTTTTAATTGAATTATATAACCCCATGTGTTAAATTAACAGTAATAACTACTGCTCATACCAGAGATATCCGCGTTCTTTCATCACTTATTTAAAAGTTAATTATTTTTATTTGAAAATTCAAATGTTTTGTTCAACATTCCTATTTTTTTATAAAAAATCCGTCCTTTTGGATTTGAAATTCAATATTGCCTATATTTATTATATTATATTACTATATTATAATATTGCCTATGTTTTCTCAGAATTTAACTCTTTTAGTAAAAAAATATTTGGCTGAATATATATAATAATATAAATA
>JAAAKG020194486.1:0-24260 GCA_010014905.2 Druon quercuslanigerum
TAATTAATTAAATCAAATCAAAGACAAATTTTCAATAAAATAATTTTTAATTTAAAGATAGTTTTTTTTTTTTTTTCGCTATCAAAAATAGAAAAACAATAATAACTGACACTTCTACTCTATTTTACGAATAAACTATACACTTTTAATAATAATTTTCTATAAAAAAGCTATTTTTCATCTATTAAATTTGAATTTTCGCGGAACTCGGAACCGAACAGATCGCGCACTCTGGTGAGTGTTAAACTCCCTATTCGTAGTAATTTCTAGGAACTTTCGTCTAGTATATTTGATTTCCATCCGGCGTCCTTTGAGGTTAGTGTTGGCAGACTGTTGTAACGGTTACCCCTCGGGTGCTCCTCTGCTTTCTTTTTTCTGAATGTGAATTTTACTTCATTCTGTGTGAATATGCTTTACCCGAAAAATGGACCGAAAGCCCTGGAGGCCGAGGATGGAGATAAGATGCATGGCCCGCTAACTCCACATCGGATTAAAATGCCCAGTGAACAAGAAGACACCCGCTCGAGGCGAGCGATGCACGAGAAGGTAAAGAAGACCAATGGTGTCGGTGTTGCTCTCAGTCCTCTTACTCTGCAATCGCCCGCGCAAAAACCGGTTATCCGTAAACGAAGAAAACAAAATTCAAAACGCGGATCTGTCGAAAAAGTACCCGCGGACAATAATCACAAGGTGACCGATTATTTTCAAGTTCGACGGAGTGTGAGAAAGTGCAAAACCACTGTGCTGGAAGAGAAGCAAAGGGACCTTGAGAAAAAAATACTCACTGGGTCGGAAGACGGATTAGAGGTAGGAAAACAAACATTATTCTATTTTCTTCGTATAGTTTCCGAGAAATCCAATTAAAAATTCATCAAATTGGGCATTAATTAAAGTTCGGTGGTTGCAGTTTTATAATTTCGTTTCGATTTTGACAGAGATCGATACATTTTTTCAATTGTTTGGGAATATGACATGGCGGCGGCAATGTTTGAAACTTTTAAACTCTCCGCTTGTGTCACTAGGGTTATCTAGTGACTATAGGTAGGTCTCATCTCATTTTTTGTTTTTTTTTCGTGAAGACAAATTTCCTGATTTTTTGAGAAACTGGTGAAAATTATCAAAAATTGTTGAAAATTCAATTTGCCACTGTTAAAAATTCAATTTTTAGAAATTCAATTTGTATCGATTTTTATCAGTTTAATATTTAACTATTAAAAATGTAAGGAAATTGAAAATTGCAGAAAATTGCATTTGAACATTTGAATTTTTAATTTGTTTAAATTTTTAACTTCCGTAGCTGTAAGAAAATTAAAAACTGAGTTTTTTAACAGCTAAATTTTAAATTTTCGGCAGCTGAAAGGTAAAGAATATTAAATTTTCAACCGATGAATTTTTTATTTAATTGAGTTTTAGAACTTCTAAAACTACAAGAAAATTAATAATTGAATTTGAACAGTAGAATTTATAATTTTATTTAATTTTCAACAGCTGAGATTGAAGAAAAATACATTTTTAACCGTTAAAATTTTAGTTTTATTTAATTTTCAAATGCTTAAATTGCAAGAGAATTAAAAATAAAGTTTTTAACAGCTGAATTTCCATTTTTCAGCAGTTCAAAGTTGAAGAAAATTCGATTTTTACATTTGATTTTGGAATTCTTTTTGATTTTCAACTGCTGAGACTACAAGAAAATTAAAATTTTAACAGCTAAATTTTAAATTTTCAACAAATGAAAATGAATGAATATTCAATTTTCAACATGAGTATTTAATTTAATTTTATAACTTCTTAAACTGCGAAAAAATTAATAATTGAATTTCAACAGTTGAATTTATAACTTGATTTAATTTTTAACTACTTAAACTAGAAGAAAAAATAATAATAAAAATTTTAACAGCTAAAGCTTCAATTTTCAGCAGATAAAAATGAAAAAATATTAAATTTTCAACATGAATACTTAATTTATTTTACAACTGCTAAAACTACAAAAAATATATTTTTAAGAGCTAAATTTTCAGAAGTTGAAAATTGAAGAAAATAAAATTTTTAACTTAAATTTTTAGTTTTATTTAATTTTCAACTGCTTAAATAGCAAAAGAATTAAAAATGAAATTTTTAACAGTTAAAATTTAAATTTTCAACAGATGAATATTTAATTATCAGCAATTTCTACAAAATTTAATTTAATTTTATAACTTCTAAAACTACAAGAAAATTAATAATTGAATTTATATTTTTATTTAATTTTCAACTGCTGAATTTACAAGGAAATTACTTTTTTAACAGTTAAATTTTCAATTTTCAGCAGTTGAAAATTTAAGAAAATTACATTTTTAACCGTTGCATTTTTAGTTTTATTTAATTTTCAACTGCTTAAATAGCAAGAGAATTAAAAATGGAGTTTTTAGCAGCTCAATTTCCAGTTTTCAGCAGTTGGAATTTTAACTGTTGAAAATTTAAGAAACTTAAATTTGCAACAAAGGAATTCTCAATTTTATTTAATTTTCAATTGCTGGAACTGCACAAAATTAAAAATTGAATTTTTCGCAGCTAAATTTTTATATTTTTAGCAGTTTAAAGTTGAAGAAAAATAGATTTTTAATAATTGAATTTTGAATTGTATTCAATTTTCAACTGCTGAGACTACAAGAAAATAAAAATTTTAACAGCTAAAGTTAAACATCAGATAAAAATGAAAGAATATTAAATTTTCAACATGAATACTTAATTTTATTTATAACTTTTCAAACTGCCAGAAAATTGATAATTGAAGTTCAACAGTTGAATTTATAATTTGATTTAATTTTTAGCAACTGAAACTACAAGAAAATTAATAATAAAATTTTATCAGTTAAAGTTTGATTTTTGAGCGGATAAAAATGAAAGAATATTAAATTTTCAACATGAATATTTAATGTATTTTTCACCTGCTGATACTACAAAAAAATAAATTTTTAAGAGCTAAATTTTCAGTAGTTGATAGTTAAAGAAAATTACATTTTTAACCGTTAAATTTTTAGTTTTATTTAATTTTCAACTGCTTGAATTGCAAGATAATTTAATTTTTAATTACTGGTACTACAACAAAATTAAAAATTGAATTTTTCACATTCAAATTTTTTATTTTCAGTAGTTGAAAGTTAAAGAAAATTTGATTTTTAGCATTTGAATCTTGTTTAATTATCAACTGCTGAAGCTACGAGAAAATTAAAAATAAAAATTTTAACTTGAAACTTAAAGAAAAATTAAGCTTGAATCGTTGAAAAATTTACTTTAACTCAATTTTCTTAAATTTTTAAAGTTGGAATATTGTACTGATTAATGTTATAAAAAATTTAAAATTTAATTAATAATTAAGAAGTTTTCTTTTAAAATTAAATCATTTAGTTATTATGGTTTATTATGGTCATTATGGGTTTAAAGATCAACGATGTCATTATTAAAAATTCAACTATTTTCTTTTTAAAAATAATTATTTTGTTAAAGAGTCATGTTTTTCGTCGAAAATTTAACTAATTTATTTTTAAAATTCGTTCTTTTGGATAGGAAATTAATCTTTAATGCTATAAAGTCGCATTTTTTAGCTGAAGTAAGTAAATATGAATTTTTTTATTTTAAACAGAAGTCTTATCGTTTTATTCCGGACATAAAAGGTTTTACGTTCTAAATTATTATAAATTATTAATTATAAAGAAATAGAAGAAAATTAAAAGTGCAAGTGTTGAGAAATTAAATTTCGTTTTTCTTAAATCTTGAACAGTTGAAATTTTAATTTTTAACTGTTGAAAATTAAAAAAAAAAAAAAAATGTAACTACTGAAAATTTAATTTTCTTCAGTTCTTAAAATTGGCAAAATTCAACTGCCGGATGGTATGAGAAATTTAGTTTTAGTCCAAAATATTACATTTTTATTAAAGATTATCAAAGCTCGAACTATTTTTTAATTCTAGATGTTTTAAAAATGGTATGTATTTATTTTTTTTATCATTTTTAGGTTAAAGAGTTTCCTGGAAAAGGTCGTGGTATCGTTACAACACGGGATTTTGCAAAGGGGGAATTCGTGGTGGAATATATTGGCGATTTAATTGATCAAGTTACTGCAAAAAAGCGCGAGGCCCAATATTCTCTGGACCAAAATATGGGATGTTATTGTTACTACTTCCAACACAGGAATCAACAGTATTGGTAAACACATTTTTTTTTAATGTTCAAAAGAAAAATCTTCGAAAGAAAAATCCAAGTTCGATTTCAACCGTTTTTAAAATTAATTAAAGTGCAGTCTTGTAGGTTTAAACAATTAAAAATTAAAAGCGTTTGAATTTGAACTAATATATCATTTATTGCGATAATTTTATTTTCAAAGACAAACTGATTTTTTTAATATTACATTTTTTAATTATATTATTCTTATTATTTTTTTTCTGAAAATAAAAAATGTAAACGTGCGGTTAAAACTTTATTGAATTAAAAATATTATTCAAGATGGAAACCAAATATTTGAAAGTAAACAATTTGGAACTGAATTTTTTTCCATAGAAAGCTTTAAATTTCTGGAATGTAAAAGAGCTTTTAAACTTTTAACGTGACAATTTTAATTGCTCTATTTAAAAAATGTTTAATTTCTAAGTGTAATTATTAAATTCTGAGGGATAAATAACAATTGATTAATTATTATTTGTAGAAAAAATTTGAGTAATTTTACGAGATATTTAGAAGATTTTAAAAGATTCAAAATTAGTTTAAAACTTGAAATGATTTCAAGTAATTTAAGCGAAGTGTGTTAACATTTATTTTTCATAACTTCTAAATATATTTTAAAATTTATCGAATTTTTCCTACAATTTTGGGAAAATCCTGCAAATTAAACAAAAATCCTTAAAATCTGCCAGGTTCTTTTTTGATAAATTTTGTAATATCTACACATTTTTTTTTAAATTTTCTGTCTCAATAATTTTTCAAAATAAAACATTTTCGGTAGGAATAGTCGATTTTTTTCGGTACACACCCTTCGTTTAAATGATTTTAACCGTTCGATTTTAACCGTTTTTCGAAATTAATTAATTGCATTTTCATCTTAAAAAATGATTTATTTTTAAGGCCCAATTTAAAAAAAATTTAGATTTTTGCATATTTTGAACAAAAAATTTATAAGCTTTTTATAAATTGAGAAAGACTTGAAAAGAATAAAATTTTTTTAAGATTCCTAGGAAAATTTAAAATTATTTTTTATTTTAAACCAATTATTTTAAATTTCTATAATTTAAGAAGCTATTTAGAAGTTATGAAAAATGTTTAATTAACGCAAAATTTTAAGAATTCTCTGATGAAAAATGAATGTTTCCATTTTTGTCTTACGATTTATCTTTTGTAGTTCAAAATTTTATTTGTCTTTTTGGTTGAGATTATTTGTCTTTGTAGACTGAAAATTCAACTATTTGGATTTTGGATTTGGAATGTGAATCATTCTTTAAAAGATATTTAGAAGCAATGAAAAACTTTTGATAATAATTTAAATTTTTTAAAAATTGGATACAACATGTAGATTTTTTACGACTGAAATACAATTTTAAAGCTTTTCAAGGACTTCTAAACTGTTTAACTTAAAAAAAAATCAACTTCTAAATGTAAAAATTGTTCATCTTAATAAAATTAAATCGTTCAAATTTCAATTTTTATAACTTATAATTGGTTGAAATACTACAATCTTTTAATTTTTAAATTTGAATACAACATTTTTGAGTTGAACACTTTTAAACTTTAATTTTAAAGGTTTAAAATTTGCGAGTTCTACCTTTAGTGCTTGAATTTTCATTTCATTTTTTATGCATTCAAATGAAAAAATTGTTAGATTTAGGTTTTGAATTTTTTAATTTAATTGAACGTGAAAACTGTTTGCGAACCGGGAAATGATCGGGAATTTTTTCCTTTGATTAAAACTGCTTTGAATTATTTACTTTTTCCATTAAATTAAAATTTATAATTAAAATTTAAAAGCAAATCATTATAAATTAACACATTAAAAATCGACTGTCTTTACATTTAAATTGTTAAAAATAATATAAGTCAGTATAATTATATTTTTTTATTTCCTAGTCTTGAAATTATACGATATGTTCGACTTTTCGATACAAAATATTTTATAATTCTACGATTTTAATTTGTAAAAATGTATGGTTGAAAATTTTCTTAAATCTTTAATAGTTAAAATTAAAAATTTTAAGTATTAAAAATTATAGAAAATAGCAAATTGAACTATCGAAAACTGATATTTATTTAATTTTTAAAATTGGCAAAATTCAACTGCTGAATCTTATAAGAAATTTAAAATTGAATTAATAATTAATAATTTGTTTTGAATATTAAATTATTTGGTTAAAAATTGATCGCTTTCGTCGAAAATTTGATTAGTTTGTTTTGAAAATTCGTCCTTTTAGATTGGAAACTGATCTTTAAAAGTCGTGAAATAAAAAGTTGTGTTTTTTTTTACTGAAATAAGTAAATACGAAAATTTTTAATTTTAACAAAAATTCCATTGTTTTATTCCGGATATACAAGGTTTTACGTTATAAATGATTAATTATATTTATAATTGTTATTTATAAAGGAATTGAAGAAAATAGAAAATCCAACTTTTGAGTATTTTATTTTCGAATTTCGTAAATCATCAACAGCTGACATTTTAATTTTTAACTGTTGTGTATTAAACAAAAGAAAACAACTGCTAAATTCGGTCCTGTGGTTAATAATTTATCTTTGTGGTAAAAAATTAACAATTCAACTAGTTTGTTCAAAACTTTAATTATTTGGTTGGAAATTTAATTATTTTTTTGAAAATTGAACTATTTTCTTGACAAGTCATTTTTTTCGTCACAAATTGAAATTTTTTATTTTTAACAGAAATTTAATTGTTTTATTCTGGGTACAAATTGAAAATCCAACTGTTGAGAATTTAATTTTCGATTTTCGTAAATCATCAACGGTTGAAAATTTAATTTTTTAACTGTTGAAAATAAAAGAAAGTTAAAAGTTCAACTGTTTCAAAATACAATTTATTTGATTTTCTTGAATATTTTAAAAGTGGAAAGTTTAATAGCTGATTGTTATAAGAAATTTAAATTTCAATTAATAATCAATCATTTTTTTTAGTAGTTAGTCATTTGATTAAAAAATTATCTTTGTTGTTTGAAAGATCAACAATTTCATCAAAAATTCATCTATTTTGTTAAAAACTTTGGATTGGAAATTGATCTTCAATGATAAAAAGTCGCAATTTTTTGTCTCAAAATAAGTAAAAATGACATTTTTTTACCGAAATTTTATTGTTTTATTCTGGGTATGAAAGATTTTATGTTATAAATTATTATTAGTGATTAATTATATTATTATTAATTAGAAATAAATTGACATTTTAATTTTTAACTGTTGTAAATGAAAAAAAAACTGCTAAATATTATAAAAAATTAAAAAGCTAATTGACATTTAATAGTTTTTCTTTTAAAATTCGATCCTTTGGTTAAAAATTTATCTTTGTTGTTTGAAAGATCAACAATTTAATTAAAAATTTATCTATTTTGTTGAAAATTAAATCACTTGGTTAAAAATTTTACTATTCTGTTGAAAATTGAACTTTTTTCTTAAAAATTCACATTTTTCATTAAGAATTCAACTAATTCTTTTTGAAAATTCATTCTTTTGGATTGGAAATTGGTTTTTAATGACATAAAACGTAATTTTTGGCTGATAAAAGTAAATTTGAAATTTTTTATTTTTACCATAAATTTTATTTTTATATCCCAGGTATAAAAGATTTTACGTTATATGATTAAAAATGATTATTTATCAAGAAATTGAAGAAAATTTAAAATCCAGCTGTTTAGAATTTATTTTTCATTTTTTTCAGTCTTCAACAAATGAAAAAACTGTTGAAATATTGATAGTTAATAAATTTTCTTTGAAAATTCGATCCTTGGTAAGAAATTTATCTTCGTGGTTTGATAAGTGAACAATTTCACTAAAAATTCAACTAGTTTGTTGAAAATTGAACTAAAAAGTTATCTTTTTCGTCAAAAATTGAAATTTTTTATTTTTAACAGAAATTTTATTGTTTCATTCCGGGTATACTAGGTTTTACGTTATAAATGTTTAATTTAGATTATAATTATTAATTATGACAGTTGAAAATTGAATTTTTTAACTGTTTTTAAACTTTTTAAAAAAATTATTTTTTAACTACGAACCTTACGTATTATTTTTTATCTTTATGGTATGAAAGATCAACGATGCCATTAAAAATTCAACTATTTTCTTAAAAATTTAATTATTTTCTTAAAGAGTCATCTTTTTTGTCGAAAATTCAACTCATTTATTTTTAAAATTCTTTTTTTTTTGATTGGAAATTGATCTTTAATGGTATGAAGTCGCATTTTACGTTCTAATTATTATAAATGATTAATTATAAAGAAATTGAAGACAATTGAAAATCCAACTGTTGAGAATTTAATTTTCTTTTCGTAAATCTTCAACAGTTGAAATTTTATGTTTTAACTGTTGAAAATTTAAGAAAGTTAAATGTTCAACTGTTTCAAAATACAATTTTTTGCATTTTCTTGAATTTTAAAAAGTGGACAAATTTAACAGCTGAATGTTATAAGAAATTTAAATTTCAATTAATAATTAATCAATTTTCTAGTCATTTGATTCACAAATCATCTTTGTGGTTTGAAAGATCAACAACTACATCAAAAATTCATCTATTTTGTTAAAAATTTAATTGTCTTGTTGTAAATTGAAATATTATCTGAAAAAGTCATATTTTGATCGAAAATTTCTATTTTTGGTTTGGAAGTTGATCTTCAATGATATAAAGTCGTATTTTTGTGGATGAAAATAATGAAAAATGACTTTTTTTAACCGAAATTTTATTGTTTTATTCCGGGTGTTGGAAATTGGTATAAAAGGTTTGATAAATCAACAATTTCAATAAAAAATGGGAGTATTTTGTTTAAAATTTATTTATTTGGTTGGAAATTTAATTATTTTGTTGAAAATTGAACTATTTTCTTGAAAAATCATCTTTTTCGTCGAAAATTTAACTAATTTGTTTTGAAAATTCGTCTTTTTCGATAAAAAAAATTAGAAAATCAAAACCTGAAATACTTTTTACAGCCACCAGGAAATCTAAAATATTTTCTTTCTATATTTTTCAGTATTGACGCAACAGTAGAGACGGGAAAACTGGGAAGACTGGCAAATCATTCCCGTAACGGGAATATGGTCACCCGAATAGTAGAAGTGAATTCAGTCCCGCATTTAGTTCTCCTTGCGAAAGAGGATATACCAAAGGGGGTCGAAGTCACCTACGACTACGGCGACAGAAGTAAAGAATCGCTCCTGCACCATCCATGGCTAGCCCTATAGTTACCATAATATTTTATTAAGTAAGATCCACCCTATCACCATTCTCATTTCAAAAATTAATTAGGAAGCCTTTTTTCCCCCGCATCTTGTTGAGAATATATTATTATTATTAATATTAATTATTTTTTTTGACAGATTGACTTTACAGTGAGAGAGAAAAAATCCCATGTTTTCTCAATAAATATATTCTATTGAATTAATAAAATAAATTCTCTAATTCAATACTATATTTTATTGGAAATTTAACTCTTTTATTTTTCTCTCTCTCACTTTATGAGTCTTAATCGACTAGACGAATGCAATTTTCACATTGAAATAAAAGTATGTGCGAACTAAAAAAATAAAAGTTCGTAAGCATGCTTATTTTGTTTTGATGGGATTAAATTCTTTTAATTTAAATTGGATTAACCCCTGACTAAAAGACTGGCACGTTTCGATAAAAGTGAGGAGAGAAAAAAAAGTAGTTTTAATTATCAGAGGGGCTAATCTCTCGCTTAGAACAAATCGTGTATTTTAATATTCGATGCATACTTTCACTTCATAGTTTCACTTTTTTGTAAATAAAGGATTAGGCTAGAGTTAAATTTGAAAATGATAGTATTTGTAATTTGCTGAACTCTCTTTTTCTTTTTTTCAGATATTTTTTTACAGATAATTTGCACTTTGCACAGAAAAGCCTTCAATTTTTTCAGTGAAATAATCATTTCCTCCCAAAAATCGAAACTTAAAAAGAGAGAGAGAGAAAAAAAAGAATTACAGTATTTTTACAGTTTCAAATTTAAATTTAATTCATTTTTAAAGACTAGATTCGTAGGGATCCAAAGAAATGCACAGGGAGCGTCCATTTATTAAATAAGGCTTTTTTTGGGGGAGGGGAGGCATTTATTGGGTCAGTTTTCTCTTTCTATTTATTTATAGGTTTTTAAAAAAATGACAGTTAATGTGAATTTGCTTTGAAAAAATTATAAATCCCTTCAATTTGTTTAAATCTGGTGAAAATTATTTTTAATTTCACGAATATTGTACATGTGCTTTTGAAATATTTTTTTCAGAACGATTGAATTCCCTGGGAATTCGTTTAAAACACTTAAAAAACTGCGAAAAAACTTGAAATTGCTTGAAACATAAAATATTGTATTAAAATCTTATTATAATTCTTTCAAATCGATATAAATTACTTAAAATATATGAAAACAGGTCAGAATTCTTGCAAATTTCTCTGAAATATTTTGATATCTTTTACGAGATACTTTAAATCAATATTTTAAGTAATTAAAATTTCTTTAAATTCCTTAAAATCCTGCATAATATTTGGAAACTCTTTTGAAATTTGTTTAAAAATCCTTTGAAATCCCCTAAAACTCTTTAAAAACTGAACGTTCTTGAAATCCTATAAAATTTCCGTAAAATATATATTTTTTTAAACCATGGGAGTTCCTGTAAAAATCCCTAAAATCCTTGAAATTCCGTAAAATATTACCAAATCGTATGAGATTTTTTCGAAATATTTTAAATCAATTAAAAATTTATTAAAATCCGTTAGAATATTTCGGGAACTCGTAAAATTCCTTTAAATATATTAAAATTCCTCGAAAGCCATTAAAATTCCTTAAAATTCTGAATATTATTCGGAAAATTGTTTGAAATCAAATACCCTAAAATCCCATAAACCTTTTAAAAACTAAACGTCGTTTAAATCGCTTGGAATTTTAAACATCAAATAAAAATTTCTTATAATCCATTTTTTTATTCCACGAAAATTCCTTTAAAATCGTTAAAAAAACTGGTTAAAATCTTTGAAAATCAATAGAGATTTCTGGAAATATTTGAATCAACTTTAAAAATGTTTAAATCTGTGAAAATTTATTTTCTGTGAGGTATATTTTGGAATTTTTGAGAACATTTTTAAATATTTTAAAATCTATTAAAATTACTCGAAAACGCTTAAAATCTTTTATATTATTGAGAAATCCTTTGAAATTTCTTTAAATCTTTTACATTAGATAATAATTAATTTCAATATAAAAAAAAATAATTTTTAAATTCTTTTAAATCCCGTTACCTGATTTAAAACCACTTTAAAAACTGAACGTTCTTGAAATCGCATGAAATCATAAAAATTCCTTAAAATCCTTTTTTTTTAATCCATAGGAATTCCTTTTAAAATTCCTAAAAACCCGTTAAAATCCTTGAAATTCCATAAAATATTGCCAAATCGCACGAGATTTCTCGAAATATTTGAAATCATTTTAAAATTTATTAAAATCCATTGGAATATTTCGGGAACTCGTAAAATTCCTTGGAATATATTAAAATTCTTAGAAAGCCCTTAAAATCCTGTATATTATTCGGAAAATTCTTTGATTTTTTAAAATCCTTTGAAATTCCGTTACTTATTTTGAAATTCCCGAAAATCTCACAAAATCCTTGAAATTTCTTAAAATCTTTGGAAATCTTAACAAATTTCTCGAAATATTTGAATCAACTTTACAATTTATTAAAATTCTTTAAATCTTTGAGAGTTTTTCGGTTTTTCTTGAAATTTTTGAGAACATTCAAATATTTTAAAAGCTATTAAAATTACTCGAAATCGTTTAAAATCCTTTATATTATTCGAAAATCCTTTGACATTTCTTAAAATCTCTTGAAATCCTGTATAATATTTAGAAAGTTCTGTGAAATTTGTTTAAAAGTATATTTTAAAATACTTTTTTTTAATCTGTGGGAATTCCTGTTAAAATCTCTAAAAACCGGTTAAAATCCTTGAAATTCCGTAAAATATTGCCAAATCGTACGAGATTTCTCGAAATATTTGATTCAACTTTAAAACTGATTAAAATCTTTCAAGTCCGTGAGAATATTTACGAATCTCTATCCCTTAAAATCCTGTACATTATTCGGAAAATCTTTTAAAAGTTTTCAAATCCTCTAAAATCCCATACAATTAAAAAAAATTAACTTCCTTGAAATCGCTTGAAATCTTAAACATCCCATTAAAATCTCTTATAACCCGTTTTTTTTTAAATCCTGAATTCCTGAAAGTCCCTAAAAATCGATTAAAAGCCTTCAAAATCCGAAAAATATTTTAAAATCTTACGAGATAGTTTGAAATATTTAATTCACTTTAAAATTTAATAAAATCTTCAAAATTAGTGGAAATATTTTCGAAAATTTAAAAATAAATTAAAATATTTTTAAAGCCATTTAAATTCCTCGAAATCCCTAAAAAACCTGTATAATATTCAGAAATTTTTTTGAAATTTCTTTAAATCTTTTAAAGTTTTATAAGATTTAAAAACTGAAAATGTTTGAAATTGTTTAAAATGTTTTAAAGTCTTATAAAAATGACTTGATAATTCTTTTAAATCCTTGAAATTCCACAAGATCTCTAAAAACAGATTAAAACCCTTGAAATACCTTAAAATCCTATATAGTATTTGGAAACTCCTGTGATATTCTAAAAATCCCTTAAAAGCCTTTTTTAATCCATGGGAATTCCTTTTAAAATCCGTAAAAACCAGTTAAGTTCTTAAAACTCCGTAAAATATTTTGGAAACTTTTAAAATTCCTTTAAATATATTTAAATATTTTAAAAGTCATTCAAATTCCTTGAAATTCCTTAAAATCCTGTGCATTATTCGGAAAATCCTTTAAATTTTTTTTAAATCCTCTAAAATCCCATAAAATCTTTTAAATAATTAACTTTCTTGAAATCGCTTGAAATCTTAAACATCCCATAAAAATCTTTTATAATACGTTTTTTTAAATCCATGAGAATTCCTTATAATCCCTAAAAATCGATTAAAAGCCTTAAAAATCCGAAAAATATTTTAAAATCTCACGAGATGTTTTGAAATATTTAATTCACTTTAAAACTCAATAAAATCTTTAAAATTAGTGAAAATATTTCCGAATATTTAAAAAAATATTAAAATATTTTAAAAGCCATTTAAATTTCTTAACATCCCATAAAACCTTTCAAAAACTGAATGTTTTTGAAATAGCATGAAATCCTAAAAATTCCTTAAAATCTCTTTTTTTTTTAATCGATGAGAATTCCCGTTAAAGTCTCTAAAACTTGGTTAAAATTATTGAAATTCTGTTAAAGATTACCATATCGTACGAGATTTCTCGAAATATTTGAAATCAATTTAAAATTTATTAAAATCCTTTGGAATATTTTGGGAACTCTTAAAATTCCTTTAAATATATTAAAATATTTTAAAATTCATTGAAATTCCTTAAAATCCTGTATATTATACGGAAAAGTCTTTGAAATTTTTTTAAAATCCTTTGAAATTCTGTCACTTATTTTAAAATCCCATAAAATCCTTTAAAAATTGGAACAACCTTACGGAAAAATCTTTGAAATCTTTTTAAAATCCTTTAAAATTCTGTCACTTATTTTCAAATCCCCTAAAATCCCATAAAATCCTTTAAAAATTTAAACAACCTTGAAATCGCTTAAAATCTTAAACATTCCATAAAAATCTTTTATAACCCTTTTTTTAATCCTTGGGAATTCCTTAAAATTCTTAAAAACCCGTTTGAAAGTCTTAAAATTCCGCAAAATATTTTCAAATCTTACGAAATTTTTTTGAAATATTTAAATCACTTTAAAATTTAATAAAATCTTGAAAATTAGTGGAAATATTTCCGAATCTTTTAAAATTCCTTAAAATATATTTAAAAATTATAAAATCCATTCCGATTTCTCGAAACAACTTAAAATCCTATATATTATGCGGAAAATTTTTTAAAATCTGTTGAAATTTCGTTATTTGATATAACTTTTAAACTATTTAAAATCTTTTAAATCCGTGAGAAATTTTCCGTATCTCTTGGAGTTTTTTACAATATATTAAAATGTTTATAAAGTTTTTAAAGTTCTCGAAAACGCTTAAAATCCTTTATATTATTTTGAAATACTTAAAAATGTCGTGAAATATTTCAAAATATAACGAGATTTCTCGGCATAAAACAACTTAAAAATGTATTAAAATCTTTGAAATCCGAGAGAATCTTTCCGTATCTCTTAGCAATTTTTACAATGTATATAAATATTGTAAAAAACATTTAAAATCTTATATATTTTTTGAAAAATCATTTAAAATCTTTTTAAAATCTTTGAATTTTGAAATCTTACGATATTTCTCGAAATATTTGAAATCACTTTAAAGTTTATTTTTAAATCCGTGGAAATCTTTCCGAATGTCTTGAAATTCCTTAGAAAAAATTCTAAAAAACAATAAAAATCCTCGAAATCCTTTAAAATCCGTGGATAAAAAAATTTTAAATTTTACGAAATCCTCTAAAATCTGTTGATAAAATTAGAAATCTTTTAAAATCCCATAAAATATAAAAATATTTTTAAAACCCCTACAATCTGTTGAAAAAACCGTGAAATCATCGAATTTTTTTTATTTCTTTGAAATATTTGCATGTCTTTTGAAATCCCCTGGAACCTTTTGAAAATTTTTTTAATTCCTTAAAATTTTTTAGATGTCAATAATATTTCCTGATATCCTTTAAAATTCGTTAAAATACTTTGATATTACATAATGAAATTCTTTAAAAGACAGTTACTTATTTTAAAATCGTTTGAAATCCCAGAAAATCCTTTAAAAAATCGTGAAAATCATTAAACCCTTTGTAATATTCGAAAATCCTTTAAAATCATCGAAATCCCTTTAAATCTCTTAAATGCATTAAAATTCTTTGATATTTTTGCAATTTTTTTCGTTTTTCTGATATCTTTTGAAATTTTATTCTTTGAAATCTTTGAAAAATCTTTTGAAATCTCCGGAAATTGTAATAAATTTAATGAAATCTCCTTCAACTTTTAAATATTTCGAAATTTACGGAAATCTTTAACCCTCTCTTGAAAATCGTTGAAATGTCTGGAAATCTGATTAAAATTCTTGTTGGATTTTTTTTTGGAATCGTTAAAGAAACCATAGAAATCTTTTAAATTTTAATATTTTTGTAATTTTACAAAAATTGTATTATGCTTTGAAATACTTCCAGATTTTAATTATTAAACAAAATTTAAATGAAATATACTTTTGAAGAATGTATTTTTTATTTTTAAAAAACTTGAGCTTGTTGACTAGAAATTTTTTAATCTTACAAAAAATTTTGTAGTCCTCCCAAATATAAAATCCTTACAAATCTTTCTAAAAAAAAGTCTTAAAAACCCTTGAAATTTTTCAAAAGACGGAAAATATTTGGAAATTTTTTTCAAATATCGTCTACGGTAAAAATAATTGTTATATTGACAAAAAAAATATAAATTTTCAGCAAAAAGTTACAAAAATTGTACTAAAACTTAAAAATTCAGGCCTAACTAACTAATGGACGTTCTCTAATGTTGTATAATTTCTGAACGATACACACATGTAATCTCCTTATGATGTAAATAGAATATTAAGTATAATTTATGGAAAAAAAGTGTACGATCGTATCGATTTTGTGCATTGTGTACTCTTTCAAATGCTGATATACGTTTGTGTATGAGAGTCAAAGAATGGCTGATGAATTTCAAAGTTTTAAATTAAAAAAAAAAATGTTTCAGGAGTACTTAAACTTCTAGAATTAGCCAAGATTATATTTTCAATTTATTGATCGATTGTATTAATCTCAGGGATCACAGTTTTTGCCTGAAATGTGTTACATTTAATAGTCGAATTTCTAGCAAATCAAAATCAAAATTTTACGCTTGAAACTTGGATATTTTAAATTTAAATAAAAACTTTAAAGATAATATATTTTTGAGGAAAAAGTATCACGATTTAATTGTTAACAATGTTATATTTTTTGAAATAGAAAGTATTCTTAATTATAAGAACGATCTTAAACATATGAAACTGGTTTATTTAAGAATTTTAAAAAATTAATCTTATAAATTCCCTAACGTGAATTCATCGAATGATTTAATTTGTCAATTATTATTTGCCGATAGTGACCCGTTTTCCAAAAAATTAACTGAATCGAATTTTAAACGGAATGAAATTTTTGTTTATTAAATTAAATTTTTTTACTTTTCGTCTGTTACCATTCTCAACTTTTAAAAATTCAATTGTTTTCAATTGAAGAAAAGTGAAAATTTAATTGTTGAAAATTTAAAACGGTTTCAAATTGCAGAAAATTAGTAACTGAAAATTCATTTGTCAATTTTCTTCAATTTTTAACAGTTAATTGCATTCTTTATCATTAAATTTTTAACAGTTGAACGTTTTGTTAGCAAAAATGGAAGAAAATACAATTATTAAATGTTGATAATTGAAAAACGAATATTTAGATGTTGAAAATTGTCGACAAATTAATTTTAAACTGTTATAAACCAATACTATATAAAATTTAAAAAAAACTAATCATTGAATTTTCAACAGTTAAAAAATGAAGAAAATTGAAGAAAAAATATTCAGATGTTGAAAATGGGAGAAAAATAAATTTCAAGCTATTAAAAATCGATAATTCAATTAAAAATAATCCAAGGTTCAAGTGTTGAAAAATCAAAGATCAATTTTCTTAAATTTTTAACAGATAATAATTTAATTCTAAATTCTTTTCAATGTTAAACAGTAGAAGAAAGTTTTAATTTTTACAATTAAATTTCCAACATTTGTAAGTTCTATGGTTAAAAATTAAAGAAAATTAAATTATTAACTTTTGAAAATTTCAGAAAATTGATAATTGAATTTTCAACAGTTGAAAATTCTAGGTAATTAAAAAATGAATTTTCTGCTTTAGAAAATTGTTGAAAATGGAAAAAATTGAATTATTAACTGTCGAAAATGAAAGAAAAATGATAATTGAATTATCAACTGTAGAAAATTCAAATTTTTTTTCAATTGTCAACAGTTAGTAATTCAAATTTTTTGAGTGCTTAACATTAAAAGAAAATTGCATTTTTGAAAATTAAATTTTCAACAGTTGTAAATTCTATTGTATAAAATTCAAGAAAATTGATAATTAAATTTTGAATAGTTTAAAGTTAAAGAAAATTAAAAAACGAATATTCGGTTGTTGAAAATTGGAGAAAAATGAATTTCAAACTGTTAAAAATCGATACTTGAATTATCAGCAGTCGAAAATTCAATTATTAAAAGTTTAATTATCAAGTTTCTTCAATTTTCAGCATTTTAAAATTAAAGAAAATTGAAAAACGAATGTTCATATGTTGAAAATTGGAAAAACAAATAATTTCAAATTGTTAAAAATGGATAATTAAATTAAAAACAGTACAAAATTCAATTTTATGAAAATTAAATTATCATTTTTCTCCATTTTTTAATAACTGAATATTCGTTTTTCAATTTTCTTCAATTTTCAACTGTTTTTGAAGAAAATTAATAGTTGCATTTTGAACAGTTGAAAATTTAGTTGTTAAAAATCAAAGAAAAATAAATTTCGAACTGTTAAAAACCGATAATTAAATTAAAAAACAGTACAAAATTCAATTTTTGAAAATTCAATTATCCATTTTTAAATTTGCAATAAATTAATAATACAATTTTCAATTCTTTTCATTCCTCAAATGTAGAAGAAAATTAAATAAAATAAAAAATTAAAGAAAATTAAACATTAAATTTCCTAACAGCTAAATTATCTTCAATTTCCGAATGTTGAAATAAATATAGAAATTTAAAAAATAAACATTTCAATCTATAAAACAAGTGTGTTCTAAAAAGTAGATATTTTTGAAAATCGGTAACGACGGGCTAATCCTATATTTTGGCAAATTAATAGTCATCGAATGGACTTTGGGGAGCAAAATTATGAGAATAAAAATATTCCTAAATGTCAGAAGTTATAAAAAATTATTTATAATTATTTAAGAATACAATTTCTTGTTTTCTACACCTCAAAATTAATTTTTCATCTGTAGCCTATTTTCACCCTATTTTCACCCTTTTTTCACCCTATTTTCACCCTATTTTCACCCATTTTTCACCTGTTTTTCTTGAAAAATTATCCCAATTCTCTTTTTTTTTGAGCCCGTTTGCGCTGTGATCCCCGATGTATCGAACGGTATTTTTGTGACTGTCAGTAGTGAATATTTCGTGTGAATTATATTAGCCAACTCTCCGTTTTTAGGAGAATGATTTGTATATTTTTATGTAAATGTGGCATGCATTGAATGACTGAAGTGGTTTTAATTAATTCCACACACTGCCCTGTCGCGATTACATTTTACAATTATTTAGACTATATTTTAATAAAAATAATTTAAATATCAAGATTTATTATTAGGCTGGTTGTTGTTGCACCCAGTGATTATTCGTGTAAGGAAAGAAAATAATTTGTTCTGGATGTTGCCATTGTGAAACTGAGTGCTTAGAAATTTATTAGTGATTTACTTCTAAGATCGCAATAATGGTTCAGAAAATTATTATTCGTATTGGTAAGACTTTTTATCTCGTATATTGAGCGCTTTTAGGACAAAAATGTTCTGCTATGGTGAGAAGCTTTTATTATACACTTTTAGAGAAAATGTAGAATGATGAATGGCTGGAAACATTGTTTCTTGCGTTTTATATTGTTAATAAAAGTGCTCTCTTCCTGATATGTCGGTAAAATTTTCCATCTACGAGGCCGGCTCCCATCCGACTTTTAACCGAGTTCAGCACTTGTTAACTTTCGTGATTGGACTTGGTGCCTTAAAGAATTTAGTGATGTGCAAATGGACACATACCAGATGTGAACTTGTTCACTTTTTGGATGTAATTTTATCAGAAATAAATAGTGTTAACTTGTATAGGCTTTTATTCGTTGACGGAATTTTAATTAAATATTTATAACTGATTCTGCGATAAATTTATCCAAAAGACTTTTAATTGCCGATTTTTTTACCTTTAGGACTTTGTTCACAAATGGATTGCAGTTTTTCTTTTGGAATGTCTTGAATTTTTCGCGGATTGAAAGGAATTCTTTCTTTGAATGTAGCTGCAAAAAAATTAGTCAGCGATGTTATTATTTCATCGCATTTTGTAATTTAAACATTTCTGGAAATTTGCAGGTATTTGTAGAAATTTTCGGCAATTTATGGTTATTTCGCAGGAAAATATGGTAACTTACTATAAATTGCCAAAAATTCAATTTTAAGCATTTTTAACAATTTTCGGAAATTTATGATGTTTTTTGGTAATTTATGGAAATTTTATGGCAAAATGTGGTAACTTACTTTAAATTACTCTAAATTCAATTTTAAATATTTTAATCAATTTCCGGAGATTTATAATTGTTTTTGCAATTTATGGTAATATTACTGAAAATTATGGAATTTTTTTTACAAATTATGCTTACTTCACAGGTAAATATGGTAACTTACTATGAACGATAAAAAATTCAATTTTAAACATTTTTATAATTTCCCAAAAATTTTTGCGATTTTTTGATAATTTATTGCAATATTATAATTAATTTTTGGTAACTTAATATAAATTGCTGAAAATTCTATCAAAAAATGTTTCAATTTTCAGAAAATTTTGTCATTTTTGGTATTTTATAGTAGTAACTTACCGTAAGTTACTCCCAATTCAATTTTGAACATTTCAATCAATTCCCGGAAGTTTATGAATTCCTTAAGTAATTTATGGAAATTTAAAATCATGTATTGTCATTTTACATGTAAATATAGCAACTTTCATGAAATTGCCCAAAATCAGGGTTGGTCAGTTACGCGTAACTCGGGAGCTTGTGACGTATTATACGTTTTCTACGTAATATACGTCGAAAACTGTAGAAAGCCCAGTAAGATACGTTTCCAAGATGGACGACTTGTGAAATCACCCACGTGACACGTGACGTACGTTACATAACCTCACCTTTTAAATTTGATTATTTATTTAATTATTAACAAATGTGATTATTATTGAGTGCTTAAAAACAAAACATAATTATGCCTGGGAAGGGAAAGAATACTCAACAGTATAGTGCAATTCCATGGAAGGATCTATTTTTTGAGCGGATAAAAGAAGAAGAGAAGACGGTGGTAAAATGTTTGTTTTGCAATAAGAATTTCAAAAATATAAGTTTAAAGGGATTGGAAAGTCACAGATATGTACATAATTATTCATTCATTCAATAATTATTATTATTGATCACATAGAATGTTTTTATTATTATTATGTATGTACCTCGATCCAAACCCTCACATTTTTATTAAAAGTTAATTAAATTGTAAATTTTGACATGAATCAAATAAAACAAATGACACATATAACGTAACTAGAAATTGAATACCTACTTATTTCGTCATAGCAACATTTGTTTAAATTTATAATTTTTTACAAAAATTTTATAGACAAAAAATTTAGCTGGCAATGTAAAAAGTAGAAAATATATTTTTTTAAATCATTCTGGACCAGTTTCATGGTTTATCATTTAAAAAAGGCATTTATTTTAAAAATAGTTTAGATATAATGGTAGATATAATATCACAATAAATTAGAGGTTAGGTTAAGATAATGACAGATGCGGCGCATGTGCTATGCTGTTTCTGTTTAGACGTAATTTACGTCAATTCGCGTAGAAAATTTATTAAATTTTTTGGTTATAACAGGTAACTTATGGTAACTTAAGATAACTTGTCCAAAATTCAATTTATAAATTGCTATAAATTTCCGGTAATTTATGTCCATTTTACATGTAAATATGGTAAATTACTTAAAATTCAATTTTAAACGTTTGAAAGAATTTCCGGAAATTTATGATTTTTTCGGTAATTTATGGTCATACTACATATAATTTATTGTAACTGGCCCAAAATTCAACTAAGTAATTTATAATTTTCTGTCATTTATGGTAATTTCAAATGTAAATATGGTAGCTTACTATAAATTTAAAAAATTGAAATTTAAATATTTTTATAAATTTCAGGCAACTTATGAAATTTTTTTGGGATATCACAGGTAATTTATGGTAAATAACATTAAATTGCCAAAATGTTCATCTAAAGTTCGGGAAATTTGCGATCGTTTATGGTAATTTTACATGTAAATATAGTAACTTACTATAAAAAAGAATTTAGTGTTGCACAAGTGGACACATACCACATGTGAACATGTTCACTATTTGGAGAAAAAGTAGAGGCTAGGATGAATGTCTTCAGTAAATGTAATTTTGTGAGAAGTAAATAGTGTTAACTCGTAAAGGCTTTTAGTCGTTGACGAAATTTTAATTAAATATTTATAACTGATTCTGCGATAAATTTATCCAAAAGACTTATAATTATTGGGATACAAACACCCAAATTTCAAATTTAATTTTAAAATGTGTAAATTTCCGGAAATCTATGAAAATGTTCAGTAATTTATGGTTATTTTGCAGGTAAATATGGTAACTTACTATTAAATACCCAAAATTCAATTTTAAACATTTTAATAGATTTAATAATTTTACATGTAAATATAATAACTTACTATAAAAAATAATTAAGTGTTGTACAAATGGACACAAACCAGATGTGAAATTGTACACTTTTTGGAAGAAAAGTAGAGGGTAGAATAAATGTCTTCAGTAAATGTAATTTTATCAGAAGTAAATAGTGTTAACTCGTAAAGGCTTTTAGTCGTTGACGAAATTTAAATTAAATATTTATAACTGGAGAGCATATTTTTTCCTTGAAACTTACTTGAATGCAATGTAAATATTTGATAATGCTCATCTTTACGCCTCTTATCAATTAAATAACGACTTTAATATATACTATACAATCTCATGATTTTCTACATTATTCCTTGGTTACTGCGTTAATAAAATTCTTCTTTAATAAATTAATAAACTTTTTCTTTAATTAAAAAAAATGAAGATTGTTTTTACTTTCGTCTCGTCCTTGCCAGTTATTTTCAATTCTATTATTGAATATAATAATATAACTACAATTTCATCTAAACTTTTTAAGTCATACGCAAATAAATTTTCTTTCGATTTAGTATAAATTCTATTATAATTGCTATTTTTTCGAACTTTATTTGAGTTTTTAAAAAATGAATACAAATATTATCTGAATTTCCTCTAGGGGAATCGATAGTGGGTATTAGAGAATAATGACAATCGAAAAGTGTTCCATTTGTGCGCGTGCACATATGGTACAGTCTACGCGGTCATCCGCAAATTGTGGCAGGCGATTTGGTAGCGGAGGATTTAATAAAATCCTACTGTTTTTTATAAGGAGGCAACGAAAATATTATTTAAGCAAAAGTTTTACTAAAAAGAAGAAAGACAAATTCAAAGTTATTAATATTTAAAGGAGAGTTTAGCAAAAATTTGATCGGTTAGATCAAAAGTGAGTTTTCTGTTGAAGAAAATACTACATTTATTGCTTTATATGTTTTTATAATTAATAATATTAAAAAATGTAACGGATATTATTCTAAAAATTCGTTTATTGTTCGTTAATACAAACAAATAAAATTTATATTGAAAATTTAAAAATAAGTTTTAAAAAGTCGTCTTCGCCATGAATGTTTTAAATTTTTTAAATTTCTCTGGGAATCTCTCATAGTTCGTTTTGCGGAAAAAACGCTATTTTATGAGTTTTCAAGTATTTTTTAAATAGTTTTAAATTGTTTAAACAATTATTTTTGAAACAAATATTTTTTTCTCCAGTACTTCTTGGTTAACATTTATTATTATTCAGTCATTATTTGAACCATTTTTGTTTGTTCAAACATAATTTTATTTTTTTATTTTGAATGTTATTTTTTACGAATAAAACAAAAAGTACGCGTCTTATCAAGAACACGAAGTTGTAGATATTCTTTGGCATCAAAATTTTGATTAATTCATCTTTTTTCATATCCTGCAGAATTGGACCACAAAATTGAATATCAAATAATTTAAATTTTTTTGAAAATTCTATACCTCTGCGAATATTTTTTTTATCTAAAAAAGTCATTAGGATAAATTGTTCTTTTTAAATACCATAAATATTCGTACATAGAATTTTCAAATTAAAAAAAAAAAGTTGTCTCGAAAATTTAAAAAATGCACTCATTTTTTGAATGTTGATCCAAAATGGCCTGTTATGGAACTTGTTCTTTCTTTTAGGACCTAAAAAAAGTATGCCAAAGATCGATTTGAACCGTTCATTTTTTCGTGAGATATTGTGTTTACGGACGGACGGCCGGGCGGACAGACAGACAGACACACAAGATAGACTAGCATTTTATTAGGCCAAATTTTTCGCCTAAATTACATCTAGGTTGAATATAAACAAATTGAATTTATGGAAAAACTACAAAAGTTGCAGTAAAATTTTGACTAATAATTTTAATTCTAATAGAATGCACATTTTTTCTTAATGATAAAAATAGGACAATAAAAAATACTTTTGTTCCAATAATAATGCATATTATGAATGGTAATAATATAAATTTATTGAAATGATGTGCACTTTTCAGGGTGGCTAAAAATATAATTTTATGTAGAATAAGATATTTATCAATATCTGAATAAACAGCCCTACACCGAGGTACAGAAATAAATATAATATACATTTGATATAATACAGTCTAAACATAATTTAGAAAAGTTTGCATTTTCGACGAAACCCAGAGCGAAGCATGAGATACGTGATGAGAATGTGTTCGTTAAATCTTAAGCAGCTTTAACAAAAGAGAATTCACAATTACCCAATGACAGTTGTCTACAGTGCTTCCAGGTCTGGGGATTTTTCTTCAGATCTGAGGAAATTTGTTTAAAATCTGAGGATTTTTTTTAATTGATCATTTTATTTTAATTTTTATGAATAAAAAGCAGTTGGCTGGGATGCCTAGTGATAAAAAACTGAACGTAGAATCAGGCAATAAAACCCCGGCCGTGGAAGTGACTTACAA
>JAAAKG020194497.1:0-24259 GCA_010014905.2 Druon quercuslanigerum
TTTAGGGGGGGGGGGGGGGGGGGGGAATAGGTTAAAAGTTTTTTCAATTTGTAAAATAAAGTAGCCAAAAACGTGTGATGCGTATGCAAATCTACAGTGTTTGGCCATTGGCACCAAATTTTTGCATACATATTCTTTGAACTTCCTGAGAGGATTCGAGAGTTAAGGAGGGGGATAAGAGGGGATTATTCTGGGGAGGGCGGCACTTCCGCAGTTTTTTACCAATCGTATCAAATATTTCGGTTCTATTTTTATATTCTTGGGCTCCCAGACAGATCAGAAGAATATTGACGAATGATGAAATAAGGGGGAGGGAGGGGGGGTATTGAAATATATATAATCAAGAAGTCTAAAACGTATCATGCTTATGAAAATCTAGGTTTTGACAATTGGCACCAAATTTTGCACACATATTCTTCGAGCTTCCAGAAAGAAGTTATGTGTTAGGGGGGTTGAAGGGGGAAGATGCGGGGGGCACAGCTGCTGTATTTGAACAATCGGTATCAAATTTGTCACACATATTCTTTGGGCTCTTAGTCAGGTGGCAAGAAAATTTAGAGGCTTATGAAAGGGTGGAAGGGATAAGGGTGGAGTGCAGTTCTTGAACAATCATCATCAGATTTTTCGCACATATCCAATGGGCGGTAGACGAATGGTAAAGATAGAAAATGGGGGGGGGGGTCGCGGCCGCAATTTTTTACCAATCGCCATCAAATATTTCAGCCCTATTCTTATATTCTTGGGCTCCCGAATATATATTTTTTTGTTTTAAAGAGACTTTTCCCTTTATTCATTATTTCGCTTAAACAAAAACTAAATAAATAGAAACCAGGAAAAGAATCAAAATCTTTTTGGTTAGAAAAAACCATTATTGACAATCTTATGAATATAATTCGATGGAAATTCATATTTTTTGGAAAAAAATTAATCTTCTGGATTAAAAACTAATTTTTTTGGTTGAATATTAAACTGCTTGGTTAAATATTGAACACTTTTAATAACATTTCTATCGAAACTTTAACGTTATTGTTTAAGAATTGTTTATTTTCCTTTTAAATTCATTTTTGTAGCTTAAAAATTAATTATATAAATTTTATTTGAAAATTAAAATATTTTGTTTGAAAAGTCTTTGCTTTTGGTTGAATTCAACTATTTCTTATTTAAGTTAAAATTATTTTCAAATGAAAATAAAAAACTGCGACAAAACTGTGGTTCTACAAAAATTTTTAACGACAAAAATTAAAAACTAAAGCAAAGAAGATATATTTTTAATGAAAAAATTCAATTTTTACACAAGAAGATTTTAGTTTGAAGTATTGATACCAAAATATGAGTTCTAAACAAAAATTTAATTTTCTACCAAATTGGGAAATTTTTAAACAAAAAGCATTACTTTTCAACAAAATGGTTAATTTCTCATTAAAAAAATTGTATTTTCTTAGGAGGGAGATGAAATTTCTGTTAAAATAGATGAATTTTTAAATGAAAAAGACAAATTTAAAATAAAATGGTTAATATAATATTTGTACTTTAAAATAAAGCAATCAATTTTAAAGTAAAAATAGAATACAGTTCCATTATAAGGTAAGAAAGATAATTTTCAACAAAAAGAAAATATTTAATTATATGAACATAAATTTTCAACAAAATAAATGAATTTTTAATTAATATTATGTATCTTCAATTTCGCATTTGACAATATCAATGCAGATGATGAATTGTAATGATATAAATTTATTTAACTTATACGTTTATGAGATTAGCTGCGAATATAGAAAGGTTCAAGTTTCGGAAAAATGTTAATCGAGTGCGAAGCACCAGCAATTGGATGAGAGTTTGTTGCTCAAAGATAAAAAGAGCTTTAACGAAAGAGAGTTCACAATAAGTGCTATCCATAAATTGCAAGAAAACTGTAGTATCTTTTCGAATAGCATACTCACGAGCAGCATTCCGAATTACTTGTAGTTGAGCAGGTGGCCTTGTTCGGTAGACAGGTCCTTCTAGGGCTGCGTCATTTTGAATGAAAGGACTAGGAGGAGCAAGGCTGAGAAAACTATAGTTATTGGTATCATCAGGAGGATTCATTCTTCGCCTGCGTGACTCTTGATCTTCAGAAGCTCCCTCCGCATCTAAATTTCCAAAAATAAAACAATTAATTCATTTTATAATGTAATTTTAACGATAAGAAATCCTCTGCCACTTCTGTGGCACACTCAATCACTTTTTAACAAAAAAAGTTCGGCTTTACCAAAAAATTTAAATTTTTATAAAAACAGTTTGAATTTCAACCAGAAACTTTAAGTTAAACCAAAAAAAAGAATTTTAACAAAAAGTTAATTTCTACTGAATAGTTCTATTTAGAAAAAGGTTGAAATTTCAACTCGACAGTATGAGTTTTTGACAAAAAAAAGATCGATTAACAAAACTTTTAATTTTTATAAAAATCGCTTCATTGTTGAGCAAATATTGATATTTAACCCAAACGCTGATTTTTTTAAACCCAGAAGATCACCTATTTGAAAACGGAATAGATAATTTTCTAATCTACGCAAATTGGCTAAATTTTTGATAAAAAAAAAAATTTCTAAGAAAATAGTTGCATTTTCAACAAAAGAGGAGCTGAGAGGAGAAGAGAGATTTGAAGAAAAATCTCGGATTGCATTCAATTATTTTTTGAAAATCGGTACTCTTCTGAAAGAAAGATTTTGTTAAACAATTTTGTTAAAAAATGAAAAAGTAGTTAAATTCAGAAACAAATAAATATTTTAAAAAATTACACTTACGTTCTATGTGAAGCAATTTAACAAATGCAAGGATTGAGATAACAAAGACAATCTTCATTTCTTACAAACAGAGATGACAACTACTGATTTTTTAAGAATCTTTAATATCGAAACTCTCGATTTTTCGACGTTATCACTGGCTCATGTACCAATTACTATACGACGACTAAGGTTTCATCATTCTTCGTTTGCTCTGAAACCATAAAGAAACAGGTCCAACAATCAAATGAAATTATGAGATTTCAAAAACATTTTTTGCAATTCATCTTCTATCGAATTATAATTATAAATTTATGTTTCTTCTCTTGATTTTATTTCAAATGTAGCAAAGAGTGAGATTTTATGATTTATTAAAAAGTCTGACATATAAATACTAATTAACTTCTTGGTAACAAGAATTATATTAAAAACTTGTTCAAATATTTACGTTACAGAAGAACATTATTTTTACTCATGAAATAATTGGGATAGTGTATACTTTTATGGCGAGACGGTGCTCTTGGAATTCAGATATTGTAAAAATTGTACGAGATGTGAATATAATGAAATACAGCGAACAATCATATTTTAACAAAATAAAAAATTATTGATGTAAGACCTATCGAATGGATTAATTTTTTAAGTAATCATAAAAAAACTAAATGTCTTATCAAAAACGGAAAAATCTAAGAACTTGTATCCGAACTTGTTAATAACTTCAAACTGATTTTTTTTTTGCGTAGCTGTGTGTATTTAAAACTTTTGTAATTAATTCTTAACAAACTAAGCGTTTAAGCAAAGGCGAAAAACATCTCTGGACTACTGACTGAAATTTCTAGATTCGCTTTTTTGAAAAAAATTTCAACTAGGATACCTGTGTTGGATTGAATCAGAATTTAATTTGAATTTTTAACACGCGTATTTTTTCTGTCATATTGTAAAGAACTTACTTATCGACGTTATAGTATTGTGTCATCTAACTGTTTTACTACTTTGATTTGTATTTCTGATTGCTTTAAAAGTGTACTACTTGTGAAAATTTTTAAATTTTAAGAAATCTCACAATAGCAATATCAGGAATCGAAAAAATCTTTTGGTGATGTAACGCATGCTGTAGTTACGAGTTCCTGGGATTGGTTTATCAATGATCAAATCAATTCTTTTTTGAACTGCTTGCGCATTCGAGTATGAGCAGTTTCTCTTCTTTCAGCTTTGCGTGATCAAACAATACTGACTGGCGGTCGAGATATGAAATGAAAAAACTTGAATGCACCAAATCCATGTTTTTCTAAATACTTTTCTTTTTTTTTTTAATAAAACAAATTATTGCTGCACAAAAGTGATGTATTAATATTTATACATTTTATATATTTTGGACATAGGTTTCTCACCAGTGGAAATTTTTTTACGTACGAAAATGCATTACCTAATTATTGTTTGAGAAACGCTGTGAGTAGTAAGACTACACTAAGATCAGACGCCCCCTCTACTTTTCACTTATACGCCTCGCACCTTCCTTTCCTTGCAACTTGTTAGAACAATTTTTCTAATCGGCTGAAATCTGTCATCGGACTAAAATTCAAGACCAATAATGGTGCTTCTTCTGTAAGAGTTATTAAATGCGTAGTGCGTTGTTAAAATCAGTTGTGTGCTTTTCTTGCGTAATGCATGCTCTTCCTTTAATGTAAATTCTTTTTTCAGTAGTGGTAGTAGTAGCAACAATAGTGAATTATTATTATTGGCTTTTTTTACAACACTCAGAGTTTATGACATTATAGATTCTGCTTTCAAAGATGTAAAAAAACTAACTCTTAGTTTCCTAACCAGAGATCTTCCGTGCAAGAGGATGGATCTTTTATAGGTGGGAAGGGCGAAACGTCTGGACACGTTTCACGCCTCATTTTAGTTTTGCGGGCGAATTTCAATATTTATTTTAAGTATATAATGTGGGTCGAAATATTATTTCAAGCCCCTTTGATGTAAAACTCTGTGTAAGTTGCAAAGTCTCTTTGTTTGTTGATAACCTGAGAACTATTATCGGAATGCTGACACCTCATCCTATGTTCCCGAGAACTAGCAAAAAGCCAACTTGCTTCATAGGTAAGGCAGTGACTTGAAAGAATAATTTTAGTCAACAATTACATTTCTACGTCCGTACAGCGGGATTAGGAATCGTTTAAAAATTTTTAAAGGCAACACCTGGCTTGTTTGTCGCCACGCGTCCTATCCTGGTTTAGGGGAAATAATTTTCTTCGGACCAATAGCGGGAGTAAGCCACTGAGATTGAGGGGCTTGACTACTAAAATTTTGATTTGCGATTCAGATATTAAGTAGAGAGCTATACCTAATGAGAGGCAAACAAACGAATGAGTTACTTCTTCCGGTAGTATCGGGATCAGGATAAATTAATTCTTAAAAGTCTTCGCTAATTTTTATACCATGGAGAAAAGATGGTCAAAATTTTCCAGACAACGTTTACAATTAACCGGGGTAAACGTTCGTAACTAAAGTGTCATTTTGCTTTCGCTCTATCCGGTCTGCAATTTTTGCGGATGGCTATAAGTCTTCTTTATGAGAAATAGATGCATTGTATATTTCTCATAAAAGGATGTTTTAAAAGGTGGCAGGCGTGTCTCATGAGTACCATTAAAGACTAAAGTGGATTTAAGTTTAACTTGAAGTTTAACTTGTATCGTCTATATGTTAACTTCGTAAATGGTATAATGTGATATTTATTTAAAGTTTTGGAGCCTCTATAACATCCCTGAGGCTTCAGTTTTTTTTAAATATTATTTTCAACAAAATGACGTATAATCAATTCTTATAAATTTTTTTTTTTTGACTAGATTTTATTGACTCTTGAAAAAGACCCGCAATAATGGTCGAAACGTCGAGACGTTTTTTAAATAATAAATATCGTTCTTCTACATGTTTTTAAAAAATTATTTTGACTCCAATTAGACCGTAAGACCGATTATTGTTGGCAAATAGTTTTGCTAAAATATCTATTAAAATTTGTGACGGTCGAAGAAGGAAAACAATTTTAGATCTGCTGTATCTGGTATTGTATACATATTAAAGTGGATTATCCAATTCATGCAACGAAAAGGTTTTTTTCCTGCTTTGTTGGTAAGAAAAGAAAAAGGAAAACCAACCCCTTTTGTACCTTTTGGTTTTCTTGCGCGTCTTCAATGAAGAGCGGTATGGGTAAATCATGTTATGGTCAGCTTTATTGATATTTTTTCTTTTTTTTCTCTACTATCCGCTATGATCTACCCATTTTAAACGTGCCCGTTGTTTTCCATTTTATTTTATTATGCTATCTTGTTATGATGTTGTGCTGTTTATTGACATAAATTGAGTGTTTGGAAGCATTTCAGAGTAAAAATATCATTGTAGATACGAGCAGCTTTGCGAAACTTTTAAGTTTGTATAATCGCGTAAACAAATCTCATTCCAAGAGTAGGGGAACCAGCCCAAAAAAAATAACAGGAAATACGAGTCTTTCGCCTTTCTTTCAGTTTGGGGGAAGCATCCCCCTTGCATGATTAAATACTACTGTTTGGTTTTATTACTCTTTTTTCACAAAGTCTAGATAGCTCGGGATACTAATATAATAAAAGTGAAATAATAAAATAAGGTGTTAATTTTTTCGTGACAAGGGAACTCTCATTTGGTAAAAAATGTAGCAGTCACATTCAGATAGGACAATTTTAAGGAAAAGAATTGTATAGAATAAGGGGATACATATTATGCAGTAAATTTCAATATAGGTAGAACTAGGATAATTATTTTATAATTTAGTAGATTTTTAAGTTATTATATATTGGTAAAATTAATTTTGTCACAGGAAAAAATAAGTGCAAATAAAATGCAGAAGCTTATAATTTTCTTTATTTCTATACATCACAATACTACATACATAAAAGCAAACAAATCTTTAATGACATCACAGTGGGTGTAGCAGGAAATTAGCTACCTGTTAAAAATTCACACTTAATCAGTCGAAAAGGCCTTTGGGTTAAAAAGCTAAAATTCCAAAGGCGGGGAGGCTTAATAGTTTTTTCCTGCACAACTTTTCAAACTGATTCAATTCTAAAATTGCAAAGGTTGTCACTGATTTTTTTTGCGATTTTTGTATTTACTTAAATGATTTTTCCCGGATAGTAATTAGTTATCATCGTGAATTGTGTATTCTACTCAAGTGCATTGAATGTAACTGTGTTCTGTAAAGTGTCTCTCCATATTCTTATGGCCACTATAGAGTTCTAAATTAGCAAATACATTATAAGAGAATTAAGGGTCAAATAGTGACCGATCAAGCAAAAAATTGAGTAGATTTAGCGAAAAAGAGAGATAATTATGATCCTATTACAGAATCAGGCGATACAAAAAAGCAGAAGCAATTATTGGCACATACCTCTTGGTGGGGACGCGAGCTATCGCAGGATTATAGGATGAATAAAAGCAATAATACAATTTCAAAGATAATAATATAGTTCCAGAGACAGACGATAAGACAAATTTTGTCAATCAAATTCCCAAAAGGAAAAGGCGGCCAACATCTTTAAAGGACGAAATTCAAAGAGGAATACGCGAGAATAAATCTTGTTCCTAGAATGCTCAAGGAAGGCTTCAGAAACGTCTTCTAGACCTCTCCACCTGGTTTGAAACACATTTTAGGTCTCCAGTCTGCAAAATTTTTGTTACCGGATTGTATCTGTGCAATAGGAAGTAGTTAAGTGTGCGTTACGAATCAATATTGGAAGATGACGCGCAGTGGGCCAGGAACGAGCAAAAGTTGGTCAAAAGTCGAAATTGAATTGGATTTTTACCAAAAATGGTATTTAAGTATTATGAAAGTCAGTGGGACGATGGTCATGGGGGCTTAAGCGCAGGATTTGGACCCACTCTGTCGGCCTGCGGGTTTGATTCCCGCCCCGCACTCTGGAAGAGCCTAGGTGGCCCATGTGGTGAACACTAGCCTAGCAAGGGAGTTGTTCATCTCTAGAGAGTCATGGGACCGGTACCTCTAGAGAAAAAGGTTCTCTGTGTACTTTAGCCTGTTGTTCTTGGTGGTTCGGAATCCACCTTAAACTGTAGGCCCCCCTCCCATCACCAAGTAAGTGTGTGGGAGGTATGTTAAGGAATGGGATCAAACACACTTAGAACCCCAAGGCAAGGTGTTAACAACCGTGCCGAGGACTGAGTGGCACCAGGGAGTGGTGTCGCAAACGGTGTCTCTAGGATACAAGGTCGCCTCCTAGAATATGTAGACCTTACCCCCGCATGCGGGGCTCTGCAGGGTGGACCTTTTACTTCCCTAGCTTCTTGCGGGATTGTTATGGAAGATTTTGAAAATATTATGAAAGAGTTAAAAGGCACATTGGAGCGTAGCATTAACGACGACGTGGAAGGGTTGACGGAGGAGGCTGATGTCAGTAGAATGACGGAAGCTATTAAGGATTTACATCAAGAGTATGAGACTCGATGCAAGATTGAAAGAGCCGTTAGAGAATTGAGTGCTACCTTACAGGAAATGCAAAATTTTGCAACACGAAAAAGAATATGTTCCTACCCATCAGGGAAGAACTTAAAAAGGCGCAGGGCATTATGTCTGTAATGCAAATGGATGTAGTGAGGTCCGGAGCGTACTTTTGTAACTGTCTGGAGAGTGTCGGGGAGACCGCAAAACGGAGAGCGGTAGCCCGTACGAAGAAAAATACGGCGGGGAAAGATACAGCCGAATACGGGACTCAGACTGAAGATGCCGTGAAAACTCCCATCTCTCATGATAGAAAGCGAGAGAGGGAGTTCACACCGCGCCCCGAGGAAGTTGGTCCTTCCAAAGAAAGGAGAAAGCAGCCGCGAATGCGTGATACTACAACGCCCACGACCTCGTTCGCTGAGGCGACAGTTGGCGAGCAGCGAATGACCCCTAATAAGACAGGGATAAAGAAGCCAAAACGAGCTCGACCTGAGGCGGTTCTAATTAAAGCAGTTGAAGGTCGAAGCTATGCGCAGGTCCTCAGGGACCTTAAGGAGAAGGTTAACCCTGACGCCCTTGTTGTCAAGATCAAGGGGGTCAGGGAAATGAGGCATGGGGAAGTTCTGGTAGAGGTGGGTCCGGCTGCTGGTGGCAGAGGCAAGTTGTCTGCTGCCATCAAGAAGGCTGTTGAAGATGCGGGTGAAGTTCGGGAGCTCGTCCCTCGTGTCAAAGTTCAGATTCTTGACCTCGACATGACTACAGTGAAGGAGAAGGTAGAAGCGGCAGTAAGAAGCCACTTCAAAGATTTTGTTGGTGAGGTGAGGGTGAGCCTCACCAAAAAGCTCTTCAGAGGTTGTCTAAGGGCTTTGGTGGAGCTAGGTGAGGAGCTCGCACGTAGATTGGTGCGAACAAGGCACCTGAAAATAGGATGGGTGTCCTGTCGGGTTCGCAAGAAGGTCGAAGTGGATCAGTGCTATTGCTGCTTGGGCTTCGGCTATATGGCAGCGAGCTGCACCGGTCCAAATCTGGCCGGTTTCTGCTAGCGTTGCGGTAAAGAGTAGCACAAAGCCGCGGTGTGTGTTGATACACCGCAGTGCTTCCTCTGCGCCGATAATGTAGGTAAGCCCCGGACAGACCATCGTCTGGGCACAATGAGCTGTCTGACGTTCAGGGAGGCCACCCTCTCGAGGAAGCCTCGAGAACGTCAGCAGTGAGAAGTCCCAAATGGCAAGATAGTTGGAAACCGATGCACGGTTTTATTGGCTTATCCCCATTTTCCTGAAGTAATGCAAAAGCGGATGCCGGGAACATGGGTTGGCGGGAGGAGGGGTTTTAGTCAGTAAGAATTTGACACTACCCATACCAAGAATCGTCTATCTGAGTAGCTTACTACTGAGATAGACGACTGCTGTTCTGGATGCCTATGCAAGGTTTCCCCTCCTATAAAAAAAAAGTATCAGGAGCTACTACATTTTCATTACTGATGCCTTTTCTGTTGGGAATTACCAATTGAGCAATAAAAATCCATCTTCATCCACATTGCGTTTTTAAGCACAAAAGTTTTTTTAGAATATTTTGAACTTCTTGATTGTTTTTTTGCTTACTAGGAAAAAGATGAAAGTATTGTTTTAAATTTATTTTTTTTACATTTTAACAGTTCTGCACAATTTTCTTCTAAAAAAAGATTTTACAAAATTTCCATGACCCTTTTTCCATTAAAAATCAAAATTTATTTTAAAATTTATTTTATATAATTCAAAATTTTCTATTTATCATTATTTAAAGTAGAATTGGACAAAATGTTACCGTGGGGTTAAGATTTTTCCGTGTGTTTTTTAAGAGAATTTTCTCAAGACTACTGAAAGTTTTGATTGTAAAGGCAAAAGTAAAAGTAAACCTATAGGCTGGGTTAAAACAAAGATATACAAAGTCTTTGAACATAATGTTTTTATTGACCTTAATAAAATTGCATGACATTAAAAAGAAAAAAATTACATTTGCGGAAAAACAACACAAGGTTATATAAAAAGTAAGTTGGCAAACATTTTTCATCAAAAAATAATCTATAAACGCACCATAAAGCATTGTTTCTAAGATCACTTAGTTTTCGTTTTAGTAATGAAAAATATCGTTAGAAACGTTTTAATATTTGGAACAATGAAACAATATAACGAGAAAAAATAATTAGGCAGAGGTCTTTTAGCAAAAAAAAAATCCACAAATTTCTCATAAATTTTTTTTTGATAGAATGCGCAGCCTTTGCCTTAATTCTGAATCAATACATTAAAATAAAAATAAATTTTATAGGAAACACAACACAAGCTAAAATAAAATCCTACAGCTGGTAAAAAACAATATATTTTTCTGGGTAGCTGCAAATAAAGATTACTGCCAAAAAACATGATAGTGTATAGTTAAAAATACCCGTTACGGTACCTGCGAAAAATATCAACTGGAAATTTAAATTTTAAAAATCTTTCAATATGTTTACGATTATTAATAAACATAATCTATTGAAGAAAATAATTTCTAATGATGTAAATGCTTTCTTTAGATGTACTTCTAGAGGCTTATTGGCTTTGTCCCAAATTCATAGAATGCTTCTCTTTGTTGAGGTCAGAATGTTAATCACCCATCGATTCACAAGGCAATCCAGAAAGGAATGAGGATAGCAATATGGTGAAAAGTATTGACAGCAATAAAACAGTAGACTCAAACACAAATTAAAATTGTCTATTCTGCAAATCATTTCGTAAAAGACTTTTTCAGAATAAAACAGCTAACCCTAGTTAGCTGTTGGACTCACCACGCTATCATAAAGTTAAGGACATTTATAACTGAGCCTACTAGATATTGAAACCAAAAACTTAAAATATGAGACACGTGACTAGTATTCACGTTACAATAGCTTAAACTACATTTTATCTAGTCATGAGAACTAGGGGCCCTGTATCTGATTGGACTCTCTGTAATGTTTTGCCCAATTAATAACAGCTTCTAAATAATCTAGATTCCTCAACATTCCTTTGTATACTTGCCCGTCTGTATTTTTTATAAAAACGTGGTATCTCTTTGAAGTTCTGGGTTCTGGTTTGAATAGACGACCATCTGCACGTTGTTTAAAAGTGGCTAATGATGTATACAATTGAAAGCCATTGGGTGAGATTAAAAACAAATTTTGTAGTTTGAACACTGCGGCATCGGGGCCATAGTGAATACTGGTAGCGGTATTGTGTCTATAATATACGGCTGTTCCAGTCCAAGATTCTTTACTTGGAGCTAGTATATAAACCTCGTAGAAACCACTCCGCATTTTGGTGTTAATCCAATCAGGATGCTGACCTTTTGGCAATTTACTAGATTTGATAGAGCCAACAGCAGAATTAGTATCAGACAATCCTATGACAACGTCAGAATTTTCTTCAATATGAAACTCTGTTTCTACATTTTGAGTTAAAGAGGGTGAAGGAGCTGGAGAAGTAGGACCATTAGATTGAGACACAATATGTCTAAAAATACCAGTTATTCTCGGTTCTCGTTGACGTGGCTTGTGATATTCAGTTAATCCCTGCACATCTAATTTAGAAAAAAGAGAACAAGTGAATCATGTTAAAATAAAACGGAAGCGATAAATATCAAAACTAGAACGGACATCACGTAGCTCAAAATTTCATCAAATATAATTTGGCTGTGGGTACGTTTACAACTATTTCTAAGAATTTATATTGAAATATATATTAAATTTTTAACAAATAAGATTAATTTTCTTGCCAAAAAGAAGATTTTTCCACAACCTACATAGATTTTTTACCAAAAAGTGGAATATTCAACGCATGAATGATAATTTTCTAACTCTAAATAGAATACTGAAATTTATAAACAAAAAACCAAATTTTCAACAAAAAAGTTAAATTGTTACCCAGAGAAGTCAATCATTCAAAAATATAAATACTTAACATACCAGCTCAATTTTCAAACAAGTAGATAAATTGGTAACATTGGTAGCAAAAAGATTAATGTTTTACTTTCTAATTTTTAACAATCGAATATCATTTTTTCAAACAAAAAACTAATCTTTTTTCAAAAGGTCTAATTTTCATGAAAACTGTTTCAATCTTAACCAAATACTTAAATTAAATCTAAAATAGTTGAATTTTAACATAAAAGTTCATTTTCAGCCTAATAGTTTAATTGTTGGCCACATTAATGAATCTTTAACCAAACCTGATTTTTAAATAAACAGAATAAATTTTTAACCAGGATGATTGATTTTCGACCAATAAATATGAATTCTCAACCATGAAGTTACATTTTAAACCAAAAACATAAATTTTTCTATCAAGAATATTAAGTCATAAAGGTTTTAAAAGAAAAACTTTTTTAAAAATTTATTGCGCCTGAAAAGCAAATTGTATACATATTATACAAAAGCCAATCTTTTGCGGAATAAAGATAAATATTGTCCTTTTTCAATATAAATTATTAATAAAAAATATAAATAAGAAAAAATTTCTTTGTCGTATTTGGATGCTCAAATTTCAATTCGAGTTTATTTCAACTATATCTGAGGATTATAGCTGACAATAGAAATATTTTTCTAAAGGATTAATTAATTAGTCAAATACATATTCGTACTTCCATAAAATAAATAAAAGTAGATATGGATTATTTTATTTATATCGGGCAGATATAAAATTTTATTAATTTATTTAACTTTTTGTAAAATTGTTATACAATCTTGTTATTGAAAATTTTCTTATTTTCGAAAGTCAAATTGTTTACGGTTTTTATATTAGTAAATGAGAAACTAGGAAGATGAATGTGCGTTTTACCTGTGTTGTATAGACAGAAACAAATAAATTTTTGTTATATTGGAATTTTACAACTTATTTCGAAATTCGAAAAACCTGTATTTAATGACACGAGTACAATTTGTATAATTAAAAATCATTACCATTTTCTGTATTAAGGTTCATATTTCTATTTTGCGTTCTCAAAATTTAATCCAGGTTAAGGTCACATTTTATTTTAGACTTCGCATTTTGCAAAATAATTTTTTCAAGTAATTGTTAATTTATGAAAAACTGACTTTTACACGCGTAGTTCATTCAGAAGTTGAGATAGTCTCGATAATTGATTTTTCTAGCGCTTCGCGCTCGATAATATGTTTATCTCGCGCTTTGCGCTCGATGATGCATTTACCTCGCGCTACGCGCTCGATCCAAAAATCGAGAACTGTTATTTGGTGATTGTGAATTCTCTTTAGTTAAGGCTCCTTCAGCCTTAACGAACACATACTCATCACGTATCACATGATTCGCACTTTATTTTTATCATTAAGAAAATGCGCATTCAATTAAAATAAAAATTATTATTAAAACTTTCACTGCAACTTGCGTCATTTTTCCATAAATATAATTTATTTATATTTAATGTAGATATAATTTAGGCAAAAAATGGTGGTTAATTAAATTTTACTGTCGTTTATAACAAACTAGTAAATATTTTTTGAATAAACAACTTTTTTTCTTTTAATTTTCTTCGTCTCTTTTGTCGTTTTCCAAAAATTTATATTTTCACTTTTCAATCTTATTTTCTACGATTAAAAAAAATCTAATCGTCCTGTCTAAAAATGAATAATAACAAATTTATAGATCTCTTTGGCGTGGACAACTTTAGTTTGTTAATTTTAGATCGTACCTTTTGTCGTTTTTAAAAAAAAATTAATTTTTTATTTTTAATGTTGTTTTTCACGAATAAAAACAAAAACTATGCATCATATCGAAAAGTGCTTCATTACCAATTTGTAGATTTTTTCAGGTCTTGTTTGGTTAAAAATGTTCATTTTAGTTTGTTTTTTTGGATTTTGAAAATGCTATAACTCTCATAAGTTTTATTTTTTCGAAAAAAATTAATAAGGGAAATTGTTCGAGTTTCTCAGTATTATAATTAACTGTACATAGAATATTTAATTTTTAACATGGAGGTTGAATTTGTAAACAATAAAATTATTTTTTAACAAATTAGTACAACTTTGAACTAAGAAGTTGAAATTCTAAATAAATATAACGTTTTAACAAAATAAGTTTTGTTTTCGAACAAAATTGTAATTTTATAAACAGTATAATTAATTATTACAATATTGGTCAAAATTTAAAATGAATATTTCAAATTTTCAAAAAATATAACTTTTTATCAAAATGGTTACATTTTCAAAAAAATAATTTTATTTTCAATCAAGCAGTTAAATTTTCAACCAAATGAGATAAATTATCATTAAAAAAGAAATTGGTCAATTTTAACACTAAGAAAATAAATTTTCATCTAAAGGAAAAAAAGAGTTTTCAACAGAAAAGCTAAATTTTTAAATAATGAAATTAATTTGTAACAAGAGTATTTCAATTTCAACAAAATAATAAAAATTTCCACAAATATAATAATTTTTAACTAAAATGATGTCAATGATAAATATTAGAGGTTAGCTGCCAATAAAGATTACTGCCGAATAAGGAACAATTATAAAAGTAATAATAAAAAATAAAATTTTTTATATAAACACATAAACATAAACACAAAACATAAACACAAAACATATAAGATACAAAAAACAAATTTTTATATAAACGTTCGCGTTTTGAACAAACTTTTATCGACTGTGACGCACCAGATATTTGATGAGAATGTGTCGATTAGAGCCAAAGGAGTTTTAACGAAAGAGAATTCACAATAAGTGTTGTCCGTAAATTGTACGTCAAAATGGGTAAATTTTCTAATAGCATACTCACAAGCAGCATTCGGATTAAATTGTGGTTGAGTAGGTTGCCGTGGTGGGTGGAAATTATCAGCTTGGGCTGCTTGATGTTGGACTGTAGAAGCGGGAAGAGAAAGTCTTATAAAACTAAAGTTATCAGTGTCTTCGACTGAGTTTAAACCATAAAAGATCAATTTTAAACTAAGAATGGAATACTTAAATTCTGAATTAAGAAAAGTACATTAAAAAAATTACATTATTAGGTAAAATTAATTTTTCATCTGCAACAACAATGTACGCTTTTCATAATAGAGTTTAACGAAATATAGAAAGGTTGATGTTTTGAACAACTGTGAATCTAGTTCAAAGCACTAGCTACTCTATGAGAATGTGTTTTTTAAAGATAAAAGAGCTTTAACGAAAGAGAATTCACAATAAGTGTTTTCCGTAAATTTAAAGCAAACCAGGGTATTTTTTTGAATAGCATACTCACGAGCACCATTCGCAATGAACTTTTGTTGAGAATGTTGCATTGGTGGGTAGATAGGTCCCTCTAGGGCTGCATAATTTTCAACTGAAGGACTAGGAGGAGCAAGTCTTAGAAAACTATAGTTATCAGTATCATCAAAAGGATTCGTTCTTCGCCTGCGTGACCCTTGTTCTTCCGAAGCTCCCTCTGCATCTAAATTTTTAAAAATAAAACAATTCATTTTAGAATGTAACTTTTTTGACAAAAAAGTTTGTTTCCACCAGAAAAATTTAATTTTCATAAAAGTAGTTATATTGTTTACTAACTTTTCGAAATGTCAACCAGGCCAGATTAATTTTTAATAAACAGTTTTTATTTTTAAAGAAAAACGAAGATTTTTAAACAAAATAATTGATTTTCAACCACACAGGACGACTTTTTTATAAAGTGCAATAATTTTCAACTAGAAAATATCTATTTTTACTATTTAGTGTATATTTTGTACATTTTTTAAAAACCTAATTGTATTTGATTAATTTAAATATCATAAATAATTACACTTACATTCTTTGTGAAGCAATTCAACAAATGCAAGGATTAAAATCCCCTCGAAAATCTTCATTTCTGCCAAACAGAAATGAAAAATGCTGATTTTTGAAGAATCTTTGAAATCGGAACTAACAATTTTTCGACGTTATCTCTGCCTCACATAGAAATTACTATACGATGACTAAGGTTTCCTCGTTCTTCATTTACTATGAAATTAGAAAGAAACAGGTCAAGCAATCAAATGAAAGTGAGATCCGGAAAAATGAAACAAATAGGAAATTATTTCTGAATGTTATTCACGATAAAGTTCACCTACTTTAACCAAATGACTATCTGGAATAAACTATATTACTATTACTTTTTTCTCCTTCTAATGTCACTATTATTGAAAAGTGATCCTAATCAATATAAACACCGACCTCTAATTTCTTGATCTTATCTCTTACCTTATCATCCACTATCAAATAATCAATTACCGTTCCCCTTTCTGCTCCTGACTGTGTATATTCTCCTTCCTCATCTCCCTCTATATTTCCGTTTAAGATAAACCATCCCAACTCCTCCAGGCTTTTTAACAACTTCTTTTTCTCCCCATTCAGTACTTTATTTTTTAATTTTCATCCTCCCTCTTCTCCCTTTTCCCTTTCTCCTTTATCCCCTGTTATTGCATTGAAATCCCCACCCAGTGTAAGTATAATATCTTCGTTATTTTTTTTTATCATTTTTTTAACTCCTCTGCTTTCTCTTGCATATCTCCGTTCACATGAACCCCCACTATCTTCCACTTCTCTCCTTTCATCTTTACCTCTTCTATTAATAATCCTTCTTTTTGGCCTTTCCTCTCTTTCTTATCTTTTCCTGTTACACGTTCATTCCTCACTTCCATCACCATTCCTCCCATTGCTTTTCCCTTTTTATTCTTCCTCTTTGCATTTTAAACTCGCCATTTGTAACCTCTTGGTAATCTTATCCTTACTCTTCCCCATTTCTTTTCATCTCGCCACGTCTCCAGCATTATTACAAGATCCCATTGTGTCAAATTTCCGATAAATTCTCTATCCTTTCTCTCCAAATTCTGCTATATTCATAAAATATATCCTCCATTCTTCCCTACATTCATTTTTGTCTCTTTTTGCCTGTCACTATTGCTTATTTTCCTACCTCCTGTTCCTTTCTCTTATATATTTCCTGCCACTAATTTCTTACTAATTCTTCCTTTTCTTCATCTCAATCTCACCATACTCCATCTATCTGCATCCTTCTATATTTTACCCATGTTCTTCTTCTCTCTTTTCCTATTCCTCTATTATCTTTGAGCTTCCATATAACATTCTCTTCTTTGCCATTACTTCCCTCTTATGTTTCCATTTCATTAGTTTGACTAGTACCATACTCTCCTCTCTTCGCTCTTCGCTTCCTATACTTCGCACTTCCTCTATCTCTACTTTCGCGTTAATCCTTTTTAGTACTTCTTCTACTCCTACCTTGCATCTTCTCTACCTTTTTATTATTATCCTCCTGCTTTTCTACTTTTTGCTCCAATGACTGCATCCTTTATTCTAACTTTTCCTTAACTTCTAACCATTTTTTCATTTCTTTCCTAAGTTCAGCCATTTCCCGCCTAAGTTCTTTCCTTAATGCCTCTCCCATTTTTTACTACCTTTCTCCATAAATGCCCATTACTTTTATCATCACTTCGCGAATTTTAATCAGTCTTTCCTCGTTTCTCTGTTCTTCGGTTTCATTTCCGTTTCCTTCAGCACCCCTACTATTCTCACCCTTCTCTACCAAACTCTGCGTTTCCGGCAGTGATAGACACATTTTTAGATATATTAAGTTACAACCTAAATCATCCTTCTTTTCACTGCTTCCTCTCTCCCCTCTCTTTCTTTTGATAAAAGCCTCAATCGATCCTACGCTTTTTGCTCTTAATCCCTCCTCTTCTATAGTTTTCTTCTACTTCCTCCTTGCCTTCCTTTCTTTGATCTCCTCTTTCTGTGTACTAAACACTTCCTGCTCTAAATCCGATTTTTCCTAGATGTTACACTTCTTGCTATTCATAAATCCAATTTCAAACGTTCATGCCTTCTATTTTTCCCTGCCTCTATCTATTGTCGTGTTCTGGTACCTCTTTTGTCTTTCTCCGTCTCTACCCAACTCTGCTACTACCAACCCGATCAACAAAAACTCAGCATCGACAATTCCCGCTACCTAACACCTTCATGCCGGAAACGGAAGCCTTGATAAGGCAATTTTGAGGAGCTATAAAAAGCATTTTTTGTTTTTTTGATTTTTTTTCGTATAGTGCGTTTTTTAGCTTAGACTTTTGATTTTCCATTCATTTAAAAAAGTTTGAAAATGTTTTAACTCTAAGAATATTCTTTTTAGCGAAAAAAAGTTATTATGATAAAGTGTTTCTACTTTTCTGATACAATAAATATCTGTACATAGATGTTTCAAATTCAGAAAAAAGTGGTCTGAAAATTTTTCAAAATTCTATCAATCTGAGTAAATCGCGTGTGTTTACCTTTTTTTTAAGTTTTTACGTTTTCTATTTCTAATAATTTATTTTTTTAATATATACAGCCTTACAGAAATTCTCATTTATACTAAATTAAATTCTCTGCTCTTACCACGTAGATTTTTTGAATGCCAAAAAAATGCCTAAACGATATTTATGAGTAAAACCAAAGAGATTAAACTTCATTAACAAAGCATTATTTAAAGAAAGCCCAATTTACAATCAAAAAAATTCTTTAAACGTAAAACAAGAAAAAATATGACTTTTAAATTTTATTTGAATGCGAAGCACCAGCTACTTAATAAAAATGTTTTTGTTAAAGCAGAAAGAGCTTTAACGAAAGAAAATTCACAATAAATGTTATTTTTGAGTTGTAAAAAATAGGGGTATCTTTTCAGATAGAATACTAAAAAGTAGTATTCGGTAACAAAAAGGCGCTAAAATCATGCTTCTCTAGCTGTCATGCTTTCTATCGTTTCAACGTTTTTTTCAGATCGATCAGTTATGCATTAATGAGTGCGCTACAAAAATTTGTTGAACACAATAATAGATTTTTTTGCGCAAGGGACGAATTGTTCATAAAGTGTTTTAATTTTCTATTAGAAAATATGAATTTGGAATAAAAAAACAAAATTTTCAACGAATAGTAAAAAAGGTATATCTTTAGTTAAAAAAAGCTAATTCTCAAAAATAGGAAGAAAAAAAAAATTTCAACCAAATAGTTACATTTTTATGAAAGCGATGAAGTTTTAACTAAAATAATGCATCTCATTAGAAAATTAATTTTGGACAAGAGGCCACCCCAAAAGATGATTTTTTAACCCGGGCGATTTATTTATTGAAAATGAAATCGGTAAATTTTCTCATTTTTCTATTAAAAAAAATGTTTATACCAGAATACACGAGTTTTCAAGTAAGGGCATAAATTTTCAATAAAATTGTTGAATTTTTCAGCATAACAATTAATTATTTATAAATCGGTTCATCTTTCAACTAGTCATTATAAGTTTTTGACATAAATAAGACTTATTTAGAAAAAGTTAAATTTCAATAAAAATAATCCTAATTAATAAACAAATAGTTATATTTAAACCAAAAAATAATATTTTAACAAAAGGGGCCTCCTTCTGTGAGGAAATACTCTAAGTTAAGTGAAAAAAATTTATTTAAATTTTATTTTAATTTCTAAAATTATGAGGTGAGTTTTTTCATTTACAGGAAACTTTTAAATCTTCAATTTTAAATATGCACATCTTCCAATATAACAAAAGTATGCTAGGCGTGAAAAGCGCCTTGCACGAAAGCTGAACGGGAAAAGTACTTTATATTTTATTGAATTTTACTGGAATAATTGTTGAAAAATTAAAAATGAAAAAATCTTCTTTAAAAAAATTTTTAAATGCGAAAAAATTAATGTTTAATGATGGGGGGGGTAAAGTCAGACGAGGTGATGTTAATTTCGGTAAGGGTAATTGATATGTGGGTAAAGTATACCTGACATTACCCTCGAGGAGGGTGATGTACAGGCAAAGTGTCACATGCTGACTTTATATTTAAAGAAGTGGCTATAAATATTTAATTATTACATATTTACGCCTACAAAGTACTTCATAAAGATACTACAGGACATTAGTCATCAAACTGATAGACAAGTCATCGACTCAGAAAATAATTTTGACAGCAGATGTCAAAAAAAAAATATATATATATATTTTGAAGACACTACTGAAAACTCGCTAAACATATGGTTTTCTTGACAGTAGAGCATTTATTTGAGTTGTAATAACGACATATAAATTCTTTCAAGATAATACTTTTATTTCACTTGGCCTGTTCAACAATTACAAAATCGATTATATAATGTTTTTATTCCTGATCACATTATAATAGCGATTTTTATTATATGAAGAGACTTCTCTAAAATTGGATAACATTAGAAAGAAAAAAAAAATTATATATTAGCAGAAAAACAACACAAGGCATTAATAAATATAAGTAGGCAAACATTGTTTATCCAACAATGATCTACGCACTCACCATGAAGAATTTTTCGAAAGAACACGCAGTTTTTATTTCACTCGTAAAAAGAAAATATCAAAGAAATAAATTTTAATTTTTGGAAAAATCAAACAAGATACGACAAAAAAAACATCAACGAATTTGTCATAAATTATTATTGGATAGAACACGTAGCCTTTGTCATAATTGTAAAAAATTACATTAAACGAAGAATAATTTTTTTTTTTTGGAAACACAACTAACGCTAAAATAAAATTCTACAGAGCGAAACTTTTCGCCTCAAAATTCTAGTTAAGGCAACCTGAATTTCTTGTGCTGACAGCTCTTTTTCTCTTAAATACATATGATCTGGTCATGAGAACTAAAGATTAAGCCTTTTAAGGTACTCTCTGCGAAGATGTGCATAATTAAAAATTTCCTTTACACCTTTTAGATTCTTCAACTTTCCTTTGTATACATTGCCGTCTACATTTTTTACATAAATGTTGTATCTTTTTTCGTCTTCGGGTTTACATATACGGCGATCTGTAAGCTCCCCGAAAGGACCTAATAGTGTGTATATTTGAGACCCATTAGGTTCTATTAAAAAAACATTTTTTGGAAAAAATGCTTCGCTATTCGAATTGAATGTAGGATCGTTCTCGGGATTGTGTACAAAATATACGGGTTCTGCAGTCCAAGCTTCTTGACTTGGAGCTAGTATATAAACCCGGAAGACATTATCCGGCGTTTTGGTGTAAATCCATTCAGGATGTTGACCTTTCGGTAATTGGCTAGGTTGGATAGTGCCAACAGCAGAATTATTATCTGTTAATCCTACGACAATGTCGGAATGTGGATCAATACGAAGTTGTAAATTTTGAGTTGAAGATGCCGCACTTGAAGAATTAGGAGAACGAACTGGAAACAAATTTTTTACAACACCAGGCTTTGGTTTTCGTCCTCGTCGACGTGGATTTGGATTTTCAGAAGATCCCTCCGCATCTAATTTTGAACAAAAAAAAAACGATTTATGCATGTAAAAATAAACCGGAAGTGATAAGGCTATAGAAGCTGATACTGATGTTACTGGTGGGTCGTAGCCAAGCGCAAGTAATTTTATAATACGGTTAGAAAATTTTCAAATATTAAGCTAAATCTCTTTTTCTAATATAAGTGTGCCTAGACAACGACAAACTGCCTAACTCTTACAATTTTTGAGTACACGGAAAAAAGTACGCTGTAAGATATACTCGGAAAAGTGATGAAATATTACTCTGTGGCGCAGTAGCAAAGCCTTTCGTGCAACCACAGAGTAATTATTACACATTGGGAGACATTAGTGAACCTTACTGCATTAGAGTGCAAGATTGACTCTTGTTATTGAAAATTTTCTTATTTTCGAAAGTCAAATTGTTTACGGTTTTAATATTAGGAAATGAGAAACTAGGAAGGTGAATGTGCGTTTTACCTGTGTTGTATGGAAAGAAACAAATGAATTTTTGTGTTAAAATTCCTTAAGTTTTTCCACAAGTTATATTAGAATTTGACAACTTATTTTAAATTTCGAAAAATCTGTATTCGATGACAGGAGTAAAATTTGTATAATTAAAAATCATTACCATTTTGTATTAAGGTTCATATTTCTATTTAACGTTCTTAAAATTGAATCCAGGCTTAGTTCAAATTTCATTTTAGACTTCGCATTTTGCAAAATAAAATTCTGCGAATCAAGAACGAGTTTAATGGCTCAAAAGTAAAAAACCATCTTTTTATTTTACGTTTTTCAGTTTTTAATCATTTTTCGCAGTAAGAGTTTTTCTTGAGCTTACATTTTATAAGTAATTGTAAGTTTATGAAAAAATTGACTTTTAAATCTAATTTGTTTATATTCAATGTAGATGTAATTATTAGTTATCGTAGTTATAACAAACTGTTAGATATTTTTTGATGAAGTTACTTTTTTTCTTTTAATTTTCTCTGTCTCCTTTGTCGTTATCCAAAAATTTATTCTACTATTTAAAAAAATTTAATCGTCCTATTTAAAAATGATTATTAACTAATTTACAGATCTTTTTGGTGTGGACAACTTTAGTTTGTTCATTTTGATTCGTACCTTATGTCATCATGAATTGCAATGATATACATTTATTTCAATAATAAATATTGAAGGTTAGCTGCAAATAAAGAGAACTGCTGAAAAAACAGCTCCACAAAAAAAAGAACCCAAAGTGCAAATGAAGAAACCAACTTTTTCTTAGGTTTTTGGGGTCACTGAATCCAAATATAACTTGACGCCATCACGTTAGGGTTTTTCATAACCTCAAAAATTGTGCTCTAAAACCAAGTTTTTTTTCAAGCGAGACATGCTGAATCTTAGCCTAAATCTACTGTCATCGTTATGTTTGTGCCTTTCTCTGAAAGATTCTTTTTTTTCAACCTAGACACCAAAAGTGCGTGTGCTTCCTTTGAAAGACTAAGCTCTCGGCCTGAATCACTTAATTCGGCTTGACTGAATGTCTGTGGTGTTTTAATGTATTTTCCAATTATTCATCACTTGAACTTGATTTAAGATCACTATCCATGTGGCTCAGGTCATTTTCTTCATTAGACTTTTTTTCACTCATATCAATAGCTAGTACTATACGAGATTTGTCAGAAGAACTACTTTTGTGTTTAAAAATAGCTGGTTTCACTTTATTCGTATATGTATACTTGATGAGATTTGTATTTTTTCCATTAAACCCTGTAGTAATTGTCATACAAAAAAACAGTCTTCTCTTTTGTATGGCATTCGCCATACCATAGGCGATAACCATTTCAAATTGGAAAGGTTTTTCGAATTGTGACAAGTCGTCAAAGTTTTGTAGCAATTAGAACAGACAGTGTGAGGGACCCAGTCTTTATTTTGATTTAAAATTTTAGATGCGTAGCAATATTCGTATGCATTTTCGACGATAACATTGATTTTTCTTCGAGACTTAGGAGGAGAAAAAAACCAGATACATAACAGAAACTGTCTGGTTTGTCTTTATCATCGTGAACATGTCGTGTAGCTCTATACTTCGTAGAAGCCAAGGAAGCCACTTCTACGGAGCTGCGGTTCCATGATGACGACGCCTGCGAGCCCGCTTGCTCACTCTGACCAGCCGCCAATACTCTCCGACTCTCTGCATCGTGAATTTTTTGCGTATGTTTGCCATGACGGCTTCAAGATCTTTACCTAGGGTCTTTGCCGAATGTCTTAATGACTTTTTGCAAGCCGTCAACCACGTGGAGGTGCCCTAGATTGCAAACACACAATTTCGTAACAACATAGAGAACAGAGTTTAGATACTGAAAGCTGCGTACTTTTAGTGAAGTCTTCTTCACATCAAAACTTGTTTAATGCAAATGTCTGAAAATAAAAGAAGTGCATTTTTTTAACTTCGATTGCTATGCCATAAACAAATAGAAAGTTAGAACTGGATGAAAAGGCCGAAAAAAGTGGACCCCGATATCGAAAAAAACCCTCGAGGTTCTATGAAGCTGCTTCGGGCAAACCGGGCCGTCAATTTCCTCAAACATGGAGAGGGTTTGTTGAAATGGAACACTATAAGATTCAGATAAATAAAATGAAGTTCGTTCCTCGATGCACAATGTGAGTGCGTAGAGCAGAAGAGGATCACTGAAGGCAACATCATTTTAGAAAAAAGAAATAATAAAAACATATGTAAAGTAG